>JAIUCT010000028.1:148317-179869 GCA_021307375.1 Tetraneura akinire
TATATATCTAAATGAGATCATGGATGTGCTAACGTTACAGGAAAAATTTTTATCGAATGACCAAAACAAAATGAGATTAATAGAGTTATTGACCAAAAAATTTCTGAATATTGTGGTATTGGTGTATTACAAGCCGAGGACGATGCTGATATTTTTATTGTTCACACAGCTATTCAGAAGGCTCTAGACCATAAACAAGTTATTGTCATCGGAGAGGATGTTGACCTAATTGTGCTTTTGTTGACATTGATTACACCAAGTGCTCAAATCATATTTCAAAAACCAGGCAAAGGGAAAACGGAGACCAAGTCATACGCTATATACACGTTCTGCAAGAACAATTTGAAAATCTAATTCCGCATTTTATGTTCTTACATGCAATTAGTGGGTGTGATACTACGTCATCAATATTTTCACAGGGAAAACTCAAACATGTAAAGATAGTTTAAAATCATCCAGAACTTCATGATTCATTATTAATATTTAATAATGAATGGTCTTTACCTGATGATATTTTACGTGTTGGAGAAGAATACCTATTAAAACTATTTAATGCACCAAAGAACATAAAATCTTTAAACGCCTTTAGGTATAATGTTTTCAATAAAACCGTTGCTTATAGTAAAAGACAGGTGCAGTTAAGTCGACTTCCTCCTACAATTGATGCTGCAAAACAACATATTTTTAGAACTTACTTGCAAGTGCAACTTTGACGAAGCAAGATTTTAAATCCAATAAATTGGGGCTGGGAAGAATATAATAATATAATAAGACCAGTTTTCACACATAAACCACCAGCACCAGACTCCGTCCTAAAAATTATTAACTGTGCATGTACAAAGATGTGTGAACAGAATTGTGGCTGTAGAAAGACGGGTATGAAATGATCAGTTATTTGTAAAAACTGCCAGTGTTCATCATGTTTGAACCATTCAACATCAACGAAGATGAAAACTTGACAGGAAACCAAGATGACACGGAAGACCCCTACACTATATCAATTAAAAAAAGAATATCGCTGAATTAATAAGGTATGATTTGACACTTGATTAATATAAACGTAAATATAATAATATGTACCTAAATGTTTATTTGTTACAGCTACTGCTCATTCTATTTTTACTTTAAAATCAATAGCAACAACAATAAATTAAGGTTTTATTATAATTTTACGCATGTATAAATATATTTTAAAAAAAATAATAATAAAAAAAAAATGTACTTGTAAAAATAATGTATTTATTAAAAAATTCAATAAATACATTTATTAAAATAAAAAAAATGTGTTATGTCTCTTAACTCATTATAATATAATCCTATGGTAATTTTATGCTTATTTTGGTCGTAATTCTAATAGTTAATGATTTCTAAGGATAATTTCAATGGCTAATAACATCGCGTTCCTCTATTATTTATGTTTTTTAATATGGAGGAACTTACGGGAATAAAAAAAACACATCATATTCTTATGTCAATTTACCTGCCGTTCAATTTTTATTCGAGTCATTTTTACGTAGGAATAATATTTTTTGCTAAAAAACAATATTTAAAATTAAAAAACAAATTTTTATTTTTATTTTTTTAAATTGTACGCGAATTTAGTAAAAAATAAACTAACTAATAACAGAAACATATATTAAATTTGATGATCATTAATTTTAGTTATGTTCATTTTGGTCATAAGTATAACGGTTAACGAGTTATAGGGTAAAACGGTAATACGGAATTTCCACCTCATTTTTATGGGTGGAGGGTTATGCACAGAGGGTACGCTTGGAGAGTTTTACTATGTTGATCAATGATCAGTAAGATATGGACTAAATATTATGAGCAAAAAAAACTTTTTCGAGGAATTAGTTCCATTTTTTTTCCTAATTTCACTGGACTATTATAGTTATTGGCGAATGGCATTCACTAATAGAATAGGCAACGGCAATATCTGCTCGAGCTTTGAACGGGGTGAGGGACATATTGAATTGTAATTGCAATCACGGTATATTATAATTATATTATACCGTGGTTGCAATTGACGCCACCAGGGAAATAAATAAAACTAAATTTTAAATTTTTCATACAACAAAAACTGTGGGTGACAAACTGACAAATTTTCTCCGAATGTATTATTGATAAAATGACCCAATTTTCATGATATATAAATTAGTACATTATCTATGTCATAGCATTTTTATTTTTTTTATAACTTGTCTCAATCATTCCTATAAATAAATAAAAAAAAAAAAAATTGAATTTTTACATATTAATACCATAATATATTTAATAGATATCAAAAAAATTTCTCCTTTACGTAATATATAAATTTGGTAAATATATCATTAATACAGCCTGTTATCCACGTTGTCCCACGTGAAACAATTTTTATGCTCGAATTGCGAGTGGTGTGGCGTCCTCTTAAGATACTAACCATAATAATCATAATCAATTGATGCATTTATAGGAAATTAGAAATATAACTAAAATTTCCTTATATTATAAATCATTTTTAACTTCCTAATTTGTGTATGCATATTATTATATAATTGGTAGAGACTGAGAGAATATTTTTTAATAGTGCTGAAAGTTCAGAAGTTTAAATTAAAAAATAATTTGTGTATTTTTTAATATTCAAAACGTAATTTTATTTATTAATTTAGATGTTGAAGGTAAAATCATATTTTGATATAGGTGTAATTATATATAATTTTTTTCATTTATTATTTCAAATATTACATTTTCAATTACTCATGTATATAATATAGTGATTATAGAACTATTTAAAATTTGTCATGTAATTGAAACCAAATAAATTATTTTTCATGTATTTAATAACAGATGTATTAGTAGACAAAATCCATTTTAGTAAGTAATTCATCAAAATTAAAATATTTTATTATTGTTTCATTTTAATAGTAAAGAAGTATATACGTAATATAGGAAGTGGCTATTTCAACGTCCGACGTGAATCTATATATTTTCACGTCCTATGCTGTGATTGGCCCTATTATTGATACCTAAGCAGTTTTTTGATAGTGTATTATAATTATGGCCGTGAACATAAGATATAACACTACGATATATGGATATTATTACGACCTTATTTTGACCTTAATATATACAAATTCAATATTTTAATTATATATTCTAGTCTAAAGCCGCGTCCAGACCAAAGTAATATTGTGGAAAACACGCAATTTCCACAATGTTGACAACAAATTTTATAAAATATATTTTCAATAATTGGCAACTTTTATATTTCCACATCGGAGGCGGTAAAGATCAAAAGAAGTTGAGAAACATTGTTGGCAACAATGTTTATGGGTCTTTTCTTCAGCAATTTTGTTGACAACTTTTTAACTGTTATCAATTATTTTTATAATCACGTAATCGCCATAGATAATCTGTGTTAACATCACAAATATATATGTAATATATATTATATATAATAAACAATAGTGCTTAACAGAAACCGTTTCACCACAGAAAAACGTGTTAATTTTACTATTAAAGTATTAACTTTATTTTTACAATGGATTGGTCTAAAGAAAAAATTTTCGAACTAATTGATTTATATCACGAGAAACCAATTTTATGGGACCCAAAGCATATAGAGATAGACCATAGACCATAAAGATAGGAATAAAAAGAACGATGCATGGGAATATATTTTATTAATATTAAATCATGTTAAGATTGATGTCGAAAGAAAAATTAAGAATTCAACGTAAAAATGTGGAATTGTGGACAAATATTTTTTTTTTGGTCTGGACGTACAAATTTTTCCCCAATGTTGACAACTTTGTTGGAAACAATTGCCAAAAATTGCTTTAGTCTGGACGCGGCTTAATACTAATTAAAGATTAAAGACATCTAGATGTATCATATATGCATCTAATGTTTATGAGTACATTCTAATATTCCAGACTCCAGTATAAAGGTTATAATGGTTGTTTGATATAATTATATAAATGGATGTATAACTATTTTACTAGGTATGTTATTATTTATTTTGGGGAAAGTTAAAAATTACGTCATTTAGCATTAGCAGATATATTATATTTTAACGGTAAAATAATTTGTAACGTTGGTATTTGTTAGGTTAAATCAATATATCAAAAATCTAAATTAAAACATAACATTTATTACAAATATTAAATTATAATTCTTTATAAAACAAACAATAAGTACAAAAATATTAAAAATTATTAGTCAGTCTTTTGTAACGTTCATTTGTCCTACAACATACATCACACATGTTATGTACACATAAATTACATTATGCATTACATTATTATTATTATTATTATTATTATTATTATTATTATTATTATTACCCCCCAGGGAAATCACTTCACAATGTTACGGATATGGCGAACCCGGGGCCCCGAACCTCCATACTGACTTTAATTAGTTTGGTGTGGACTGGCCCTCCAGGTTGGTGGTTGAGTGTTGGGCTAACACTCGTAAAAAATCATTGTTAAGAAACCAATACAATTTTTGCGTCGGACTCAGATTTTGGATACAACTCTGTGTTGAATTATAATACAAAAAAGATGAGCTGATACTCCTGCCGCACAGGATACAGGTGTGCGAATCATAGCGTTTAATTTTAATTAGAATTTGAATGCAATGATAAACCATTGCATTCGAAAAAAACGATTCTGAGCGAAGTTCAGTCAGATTATAATTTTCGTTTGAACTAAAAATATCAACTTAAAACAGATATTAAAAAAAATTGAGATAAGGAAATTTTCTAATATTTTAATATGATGTTAAGTAATATGTAAGTATACTTCAGTAAAATTTTCAGACCCTAATACCAAAAATTACCAATTTTATCAAACATTATATACGTGAAAACGAGATATTTAAGAAATATTCAAAGTCCTATATTTTGTAAAAAAAATTGAAAAAACGGTTCCAAAATTTTACCACATATATATAGTAGCTATGTGAACACCCAAAATAATTTTGAAGTCTTTATCTTTAAAATTGCCTGAGTTATCGTGAAATATTGAAATCGAATTCGTCGAAATTTCATTTTCGCGAAAAATGCCGGTTTTTCGTCATTTTTTCGCCGTTTTCTCTACCGCATAGGGTCAATTTTGAGAAATTCGAAAAATGATCTAAATAAAGTACCAACAAGATCCACTTTCCTACCGGAAACATATGCTATTTGTGAAAATCGGAGCATTATTTCTTGTAGTAAAAGTGTCTACAGAATAAAAAACAAAAACAAAAACAAAACAAAATCACACATCATTGTAAAACCAATAGGTACATTCTTCGCTTCGCTCAGAATCTAAAATGTTGAATTATAATATTACGTATACCTCAACTAGTTGTAGGTATAATGAAATAAATAACACTTCGATTTGTGGACTGTATTATTACTTTTATTACCATACGCAATGTGTTCGCATGGGGAAACCGAACTGAACATTCACAGATTAAGATTAGGTACTCTACAATATAATTGATATGGTATAAATTAATCTGGGAAAATACTAATTTTTTTAACCAACATAGTGTAGGGTTGCCATACGTCCCGGTTTGGCCAGGACAGTACCGGTTTTGAGTATGACGTCCCGGTGTCACGATAATGTGTTTCGGGACAGCATATTGTCCCGGAATGAGACTTTAATTAATTATAAGTGTCTTTTATTAGACATTTTATGAAAAAAAGTAACAAGAAAGATCTAACCTAAACTATGTCATAGGGCCCACCTTGAAACGTAGTTTCAATGTTTACATTAAATAATAAAAAAAAATACATATAAATAAATACTATATAGTTATTAAGCATTTTATATACGTATTAGAATTTAGAAATTATTGATACACATAAATAAATAACATAGAATAATGGGCTGAAGTCTGATGGAAATAAATAATAATAGAATAAACAAATTATACGATAAAAAAATAATAAATTCGTAATAGCCCTAATTTTTAACACATTTCTTTCAATTAATTAATAAATAAATTTCGGATAAATTGCTCAAGTTTTAAATAGATTGTAATATAAATGAAATAAAATAATTCAATGTGTTAACATATTATAAATCTAAAAAGAAAAGAAAAATTTTTTTTTTAATTAATAATTATACATTTTTTTTTTTTTTTTTTTTAATGATATGTTACCCACATATTCCGATATTGGAAGGGGGCAAATCAGTCGCCCTTTTTACTTGCCCGACCATGGTTTGAACAGTTGCCACCCGTATGATACCGTCATTTCCTGGATAGGTAGCTATAATGCGTTCTCTCTGCCAGTGTAATGGAGGGAAATTGCTATCCTTTATCAACACTAACATACCGACCTTGACATGCGCCCCTTTGGATGTTGACCATTTGGTGGAACGCTCCTGGAGTTGGAACAGGTATTCCTTGCACAACCTTGACCAAATCTGTTGAGCCACTTGTTGCATACGCTGCCACCGATTCAACCGCATAAAGGGTACGTCCATACAATTAGACTCTGGCAAGGCTTGTAGTGAGCTTTTTTTGGTGTTGAAAATACACCTACTGAGGAAACCCTTCCCTCGCGGGAAATCCATCGTAAGTAGGAGCGTTAGAAGCGTTGCCACTGTATGATGTGTCCGTTGAGGATTTGGTTCCTCGCAGGTGTCTCGTATATTAATCAATTCAAATTCAAATTACAAAAATCTTATTTTAATTATTTTTTACATAACATTAAGGGCTCTATCCATTATTAATCTAAATGTGATATAATGCCGCCGTTGCTAATTGTTCAGCTTCTTTTTCTTCCTCTTCCTTAGTTGATAGAATGTGATGGATGTATTCCTCTATCCTCCGCCAGTCTTCCGTCGATCATAGAATAGTGTTAATTCTTGTCGTAGGAGTTATTTCGGTGCCTATATATGCCTCGATTATGCTTCTTTTCCTTGCCCACCAGTCGCAATCGAAAAAAGTGTGTTTTGCGTCGTCATTACATCCTTTACACATGATCTATGTACTTTATCAACCAAGACGTGGTCTATTTGACTTGGAATATTCCATTTGGTGCAGTCCACGTGAATTTATTTATATTTTTCCTAGGAAAAGAAACTACTGCTCACTATAAGGCCATTAAAACTTTAACTATTGCAAACTGAACTAATCTAGTACGGTTTCCATTACTAGTATCATGTATACTCTCATTACCAATTGCAGGTTTATATATCATCCCTCGACCAACTTAAGAGTTAAAATCTCCTAATATGATTTTTATATAGTGTCCTAGTAGACCATTATAGACTTTCTAATTCGTCATAGAATTTGTTCGATACTAATGTTTGATTATGATAACGCGACGGGAAATTCCCGTAATTTACGAATCGGACTTGTAGAGTCAGTCGCGATTTGTACACCGAATAGAATCGTACGATTCTGCGAACGCTTTAGTTAAATCATATGTGTGTAAAATATTAAACTAATAATTTATATCCAATACAATTAAATAAATCGTAATAATACAGTCCATTAAAACATTTACATTACGTTTATTTAAGTACCCCCTAGTTCTTATACAGAATTATCCTTCAAGTCTTCTTCACCCGCCTCTGAAAGCGAGTATATACATATCAATATAATATTTTATTTTTACCAGTTATATAATATAACATATTCGATCATTTACTGGAGTAAAATTCTTTATAGAAGGTAAAAATTGGTCATTTACTAAGAACACTATTCCATTCTCATGTTTGACATTGGATGTTCCGCTATAAAATAAAGTCATTCCATTCGCTCTCACATTTCCTTCCCCTGGCCATCTGACCTTCTGCAGTGCCACTATTTGAACATTCTTGCATTTCTTCACCGCGTCACTTATAGGCTTAAGTGCACTCGGCTTATAAAGTGATCTGATGTTCCAAGTACCAATCCTGAATTCCTATAATCCGGTCCGTTTCCGAGTGTTGGTGCTGAAGTCAAAAATAATTCTCGTTTCTATGTATATAATGTTTGATTAAATTATCAATTTTTGGCATTAAAGTCTGAAGATTTTACTGAAGTATCTCTATGTAATACTTAACATCATATCAAAATATTAGAAAAATCCCTATTCTCAATTTTTTTTTTATAGCTGTTTAAAGTTGATTTTTTTAATTTTTTTGTTTTTATGTCTAAAGACACTTTTACTACCCAAAACAAAGCTCCGATTTTCACGAATAGCATATGCTTTCGACTGGAAAATGTATGTTGTTGGTACTTTATTTAGGTAATTTTTCGAATTTTTCTAATTTGATCCTATGCTTTAGAAAAAAACGGCAATATATTAATCAGTACCTACCTACACTATCTGACTGAACTTCACTCTGAATCGTTTTTTCGAATGCAATGGTTTATCATTGCATTCAAATTCTAATTAAAATTAAACACTGTGATTTACATACCTATATCCATGCGGCAGTAGTATCAGCTCGTCTATTTTATATTATATTTATATTAATTTTGATATTCTTATTTAGTAAATTTATAATTTATTGATTATGTAGGGAACAATTTCCCCCCCCCACCCCACAATTTTGTTCAAAATACGCCACTGATTATTATTGTACATTAAAATTTTATTATACGAGTGCAACTGTTATAAATTTATAATTATTGTGACTTATATTATTTATGCTTAATATTTCATATGAATTTTATAGAATTGACAAACCAAGAAAATCGGAAGATAAATCAAGGTATATAATATAAAACATAATATTATACTTAATTAACTTAATTATTTCATCATTTTTAAAATTAGATAAATTAAATATTAAATATTTAAAATAATTTCTCTAATTATTATTTGTTACAAAAACTAAATTATTTTTAATAGCTTAATGATAGTTAATACAGAGGTTTATACTAATAATTTACAGTATTTTACATATACAGGATATAATTTTCAAATTTATACATAATTTATCAACAATTCCTGCAGGTATACAAAGGAGTGTTTTAGGAGCCTCTTCTTTTTAATTATCATTATTTTAAAATATTGAAAGGTAATAAGAATAATTGTAATATGATAAATTCTTAGATTTTCGATTATAGTATAATACAAAAAAAAAAATATCAACTTTTAATAGCTATAAAAAAAAATTGATACTTTAGATTTTTCTAATATTTTGTTATCATGTTAAGTAATTTGTGAATATACTATAGTTCTCGCCACGAACGAATGCATACGGCACGCGCATCTAAATGATAGCGCTCTGCCGTCTCGAGGCCTAATTTTCCCTTCCATGCAGCAACTGGTCTCTGCATACACCGCATCAAATAACACAATAGAA
The DNA here is from genome assembly GCA_021307375.1 of Tetraneura akinire. Taxonomy (NCBI): domain Eukaryota; kingdom Metazoa; phylum Arthropoda; class Insecta; order Hemiptera; family Aphididae; genus Tetraneura; species Tetraneura akinire. The sequence goes on from JAIUCT010000028.1 coordinate 157,602, forward strand.
ACAAGCGCCGTATCGCGTATTTATGTGTAGATATTTATTATTATTAATTAGTCAAAAATAACAAGTGGTTTGCAAAATATTTTTGTAATCGCGGTGGTTATACCTGCCGACGAAACCAGCCTGCTCCGAAGCGCTCCAACGGGTGACGATCGTGCTGGGAATACGCGAAAAAATTCGTGTTTTGGTCGGCCGGCGTATGCATTCTCTCGTGGCGAAAACTATACAAAACATTTTTGGACTTTAAAACTCTAAATTGCTTATTTTATCTAACATTATAGAGCTAAAAACAAGAATTTTGGGAAATATTAAAAAAGTTTTATATTTTCTAAAAATAATTAACGTAACCGTTACAAAATTATATAGGTAGTTACTATATAATATGCAAAATACAACTGTATATTCATAAATGAAAAATATATAATAAAATATAATTTTGTTCCACATTGAAATTTAATAATTAATCATCTCTGTTATTGTAATTTTATATACATGTATCAACTATAATATATCATAATATTATAATACCTATTATTAATATAGATTAAAGTATTAAACAAATGTATCCAATATTTGAATTCTTTATATTTTTTCCAACATAATGCTATTTTTGAGATTCCATAGTTTATAACTTCTACCCAGTAATTATAAATAATAAGTAAATTATTTACTCTGTATTTTTATATACAATAATATAGACGTTCTAAACTGGCAAATGGTAAATCAATTTTACACAGGTACCAAAATTGTGATTATTAATTTTTGTTTTTGTTCGTTTACATAATAATTATAAATATTCAAGATAATATATTATGAACATTAATTTCTGCAATATTATTTTATATGGTATAATTATTTAATGGTATTATTAATTAATGGTCGGAGACGTATTTAACATTTTGACTCTCGGGTGTTAAATTTTTTTCGTCCTCTCATCCCCCGACATTAAAGAAATATTTTGTCCATACTCTTTAAATAAGAAAATAAATAAAAAAATGGAATACAAGACAGAAAATACATAATTATTATTAAACAGGTTAATGCCCTTCAATAATGCCGCCCGAGGCGATCGTCCCATCAAGTCCTCCTATATATACGTCACTGTTAATAAACAATATGATTATAATGATTTAGAAGAGTTACATAGAAAATATAAGATAATAGAATATACACGTATAGTTTAAAATTTAAAAAAAAAAAAAAAATATGAATCATACAATGTGGGTATTATAATAGTTAGGTATTATACCGAGTTAAGTTATACATAATATAATACATATTATATACCATATTACTATATGACATGATATTCTTCTTCTTCTTCTTCTTCGGGTACACGGATGTTAGGACCATCCCGCCAAACACCCGTAACTTCATCCATCACAGTCGGATGATTAATAATATTTAATGAAATATGTATAATTTATTTTTATTTATTATAATATCAAGTACCTACCTAATAATAATGATATACATTCATTGATATGTTATACTTATAACTAATATATGTGTACAATATTATATAAATATTTTAACTTTATATTTTAAATACCTAATTATTTTATTTAATGATATTTACGTGTATTATGAAACAATAAGATATATAATATTATGTCATTATGAATTTTTATTGTCATTAGTCATTTGAATTATATAGATAAATAAATTGTATATTGACTGAATAATTATCTATATATAAAGGTAGGAATGTCGACGAGAAAGATCTGAAAGATCATGCTAATCGTTTAAAAGGTATATAGAATTCATAATATATTATAAATATAATGTATCTTTAAGTAAATTTTAAAGTACTAATTGATAATAAAATAATTAAATACACCCCTTAACAGTTTAACACTAAGGAATTTTATTTATTAATGATAAATAAAAATTTTCTAATTTTATTATAAACACACAATGTAAGAATTTTAACTAAAAAAATAACAAGTACAAGAATGAATAAATACAAAAAATAAGAAAAGCAAACACAACAACAACATACGAAAAATAATTAGCAGGAGAACCAGTTTCATTGTAAATTAAGGAATAGGACACATAACGTACACACATCTCGTATTTGGATGTAAAATCTAAATTAACATTTTTTTATTTATAACATAAGATGATGTAGATACGTTATAGATACACAGAAACAATATAAAGAACAAAGAAAAGGGAACAGATTAATTATACACACGTGAACGTGGATTATGGATTTGGGTATAAGAAGAGGACTATGGGATCAATTGTACAATGGTTTCCAGTTTTTCAAATATACAATATAATATAATAATCCAAAACTACACATTCAAAATACACTTTCAAACTATTGTAGATCGACACTGGTAATTTTTTGTCATCAATTGGATGTGACATTGATAGACGACCTAGGAAATATTCACACATTTACGGTTATAAATATTTAATTTTCTTTTACACTCTGATCTTATTGGCGTCACTTGACAGATAACCTAAGAATAATTTTTATATAAGTTCATATTACAAATTAGTAATAATTGATTTTTATACCTTATACTTACAAAAATATTTTAGCTTTAAAAATTATATGATATATTTTACAGTCCGCCCGATAGTTTAACCTATCCAGTTCATCTAAGCCGAAGGTGACTATTTGGTTTAAACAAAATCAGAGATTAACCATATTTATTTTACTGAAAAAATATACTAATATCGAATGTAAATTATATAATAATTAACCCATCATCAGCGGTTTCGGTCCTTTCGACCATTAATTTTCTATTATTCTAATTCCAAGTAATATATGTCCAGTGTCTTGACACGGCCCGATATGGTACGAGTACTCTTGTATTAACGATATTGAGCGCGATCTATTTTTCTAATCAGCCTCCAAACTAGGCGGTGTTTCGATACGCATAAGACCTCCGATCCAACTATGAAAAAGATATGGAGTGTACGACCGAATCGTGCTGCTCGCTAACAACGATTCATTTTTTTTTTTTTTTTTACTCCATTTATCAAGAGACAATAAAAAAAAAGCTCATAAACGCTCTTACGTGCTTGGTGCTTCTTAACCATTCTCTTGACTCTTGAGGTGATTCATATTCACTATCCTTTTTACACATCCTTTATCAGTCTGTCGTGAGTATTATTCGTGTAAAATTGTGAATTTGTAAAAAACTTATAACTACATACTCGTATGTGCTCGTACACAATTTTTAATAGGTAATGAAAATAAAAGATAAAATAAAATGTTTATGTCAACAAAATAAACCGGCATTGCTATTCACACATTCAACTAGGAATTCGTGACAACTGATAAGTATAACATCTTCAGTTAACAGATACCATTCGTCATCGTCACTGGCCAGGCCGTGACAGTCTAACGTCTGGTACCACTTATATTATTTTAATTAAAAAAGGACCCTTTTTAGTAGCTGCTTTAGTGCCCTGAGACTCTTAAGTTCGGCTAGAATAGCACATAAATAATACGATGGTCGTAGAAGTAAATAGGTAAAAAATAAAAAAAATACGTAAAACGTGTTGCTTCAAATGGCGATGATGATATTACAGAACAATTAAAGTTAATATATACCTACGTACATTTTAATACTTCATAAATTATATAGGTACATAATGGGAGAAAGAGAAATAGAACAGTAAATGGGAAAATGTAAATTTAACACTATAGTTAACTGTGATTTACATATAAATTTATTTAAATATTTTATTCATAGAAATACATAATAAGTATGGTGAGGTTGTGGAAAGTAAGTTACATAATTTTATTTTTATTTTTTAATAATATTATAAATTTTATTGTTTTTAAATTTAGTTAGTATGTATAACAAAAATAAAATAATACAATATGAATAACTGCCAAACCAAGGGCACAATATCGCATTGAGACCTCCTTATACCAAATATACACTTCGTCAAAATGTTAATCTGCATTATTTAAAGTTAAACACATTAATTGAACGACATAAATCACAATGGCGCAGTGTCAGCTCGCCGGATGAGCTCGCCTCACCTCTCCATCCTTATAGTTTTTCCAATTTTTAAGATGTTCATATAATGATATTATAATATAAATCTATATAATTTCAAGAATTTTCTCAAATTAAAAATTTATAATGTTAAATATGAATTATTTTATTTATATAATATATAAATGATAATGTAGACATGAAATTACTATTCTGGTATTTCTTATAGTACTGTTAATGCACCTGATATTGCGATACCCGACAATTCCCACTTTTTTGGGTGACCAAATCGGTTCATTATTCAGAAAAATGCTAACGACAAAAGAAGAGATTACCCGAGAGCAAATAATTTCTTGCCTCTGAAACCCTACTGAAAAGTAAATTTGAATGGTGGAGGTCGACCGGAAGAATAACGTTTGATTGAGGCAGATTATAAACTGCCTCAAGAGTATATCAATAATATTTTCTATAGTTTACATATAAACGTCAAAATATCACATTATGCGACAAAACTATCTTTTACCTGCGTAGTTATTACCCATAAATAACCATCGTTATCAATAACTTAAAACAAGTTAACATTGTTATCATATTATCATTAATAATTTATCTTCAAAAGTTAAATGAATTTTTCTTTAAATTATAATTTAAAATTTTCAATTTTCATTAAATCATTATAGTTTTAATATTAAATATATTATTACTTATACAATTTATAATAATATTTCCATATAATGATGTTATTATGACTTTTTTAAAGACTCCATTTTCACGTCGTAGTGAAATTTAAAAAACAAATTATAAATTTTAATATTTTATGTCATGAACCTATAAATATAAAATAAAATAAATAATAATTTATAATACTTTTATAAGTAAATGAATATAAAATTATTTGCCATTACCTACTTTCAAACTTTAATTTAAATAAAAATATAATAATTAATTAATGAAAAACTCTAATATAAGAATTGTATATATATATATACACACACATATACATATATAGGTATATAGAATATAGTTATATCACAGAATAGATTAAATGGTTATATCCCTAAAAAATGATAACAGTTCACAATATTAATAACAAAAATTTTGTTTTCGCCTCATTAGTTCTATAAACCACAAGCCTCCACTGCAATAATGCAATAATAAATACTGTTGCCTGCATCTGTATAGATGTATCAGCTGTTGCTGATGTTAGTAGTTTAGTATTCAGTCATTGCAACAAATTATAATTAACTATTCTGTTTTATGAAAAACTACTATGTATTAGTAAACAATGCTAACTGGCAATTAATAAACGAAACATACAGATACAGTAATTACAGAATCGTGTGAAAATCAGAAAATTTAACATATAAAGACGTATGAATTCAAACTTATTAAAAACGTGCTTTATATTAAAACATGAAGGAAGGGGTATGACATATCACCCCACTAAATGACAGTTGGACTTTAAATATAAATAGGACCAAGACCAGAAGAAATTTAATACACTAACTTATAATAATATATTGTTATGTATATACGAGTATTAAAATTTGAAATACAAATACAAGTTTATTCTGGTTTTTATACATATTTTAGATATTTATTTATTTATTTATACAAAACATGTCGCAGGCCCAAAGTATAGATAACATAATATATTACGATAGTCCACGGGATTATGTGTACTGTGTAGAAAAATTAAAGAAGGAATGAGAGGAATTAATCATAGGTAAATTGATTTCAGGAATTAAATCTATTTTCAAAGCGGGATGATAACAATCTTCAGGTACAACAGGTTAAATAGCAGCATTACAGAGAAAAGATTATGAATTACGAACACAAGAATAAAGAAAGTAATAAAAAAAGTTATAAACATAGTTAATCTGAAAGAAATTATTAGCTGCAAAACTCTCAAGGACATAATTATTACGAGAACCCAATATAGAGGAATAATTAAGATCAGAGGAATCATTTGACCATGAAATACCTGGGAGATTAAATCTCCACAAAAAATAAAATATGATTAGAATATGTGGAGATTATATCATCCACAGTACACATAAATGACTCATAGAACAAAGGAGGGCAAGTACACACCGCAAATTAAGAACTTTTTACCATTATATATGAAATTTACAAACACATACTCAATGTTTATATTCATAACCGAAATTACATGAGCAGATATATCAGACCGTATACCAACAAGGACTCCACCACCTCTAAAACAGATACTAGTGGCACTATTTTTATCACATCTAAAATATTGTAATTATATAAACCTAATTCACAATCCAAAATCTCAGTATTGATCCACGTTTAAGTTAAAACTATAAACACATAATCAAAATATGCAGTATTACATTTAAAATTAATCAACTTAGTCCTAAACCCCAGACAATTTTGATAAAAACCAAAAGACACATTATTAAATTTACTATTTACATGAATATTAAAACTATTGCGGCCAGTATTCAGTTTTTTCTCTCTTGCAAGAACCCATCAGACTTTTTCTTCACAAGTTTCGGAGATCCATTAAAATATCTAATAACCCAGTTACGTTCACTATTGTTATGTAGACGCTTAAGTTAAAAAAGAAGCATCAAAAGTTGCTTACGCTGCATAAGGGTTAGATCCTCAGCAATCTACACATTTCACCAGCGCTTAAGGTTACGCAGTTTAAATTTGTATTTAAGAATAAAGCGAACATCAGATGAAGAACTCAATTCAACAACAATCGGACGCGAAGGAGAGTTAACATGACCAATCCGATTAGCTGAAACATGTGTACATTGAACCGATAGATCACAGAACAGCTCACCAACAAGATTCGAAATAGATTGCGGATTTTCATTATCCAATAAGGGCACATTAAACATCAAAAAATTAGAAGCCTTGGACATTCTTTCTTGAGCCCCTTGAAAAACATTATATTCAGAAGTGTGAATACCATCCCTTGTACCATTTTCAAGATTATTCACCTTTTCCTGGAGTAGTTTGACTTCAGAACATAAAACTGCTTTTTTTTCTTTGACCAAAGCCAGCTCAGTAGATAATTTATCAATCGCAGATGAAAAAGACTTAAGACTGTTTTCAAGACTTTTAATATTACTAACAACTGTTTTTAGCTTACCATCATGGGATGACACACTTTCTTGGAAAGTCAATAATAAACTCCAGATATCCAGGGTTACGTCTTTTAGCATATTTGACGTCTGCCTGGTCTGGCATTACAGTTTTGGTGTATTCGTTATAGACATTATTTATTATTAATATAATAGGTATAAAACGCCCTAAAAGTTAAAAATAGGCAACAAAAATACCTTCAATGAGGCCAGACCAATAATTGTAGTTGAAACGCTAGGCCAGTTCCTACACGCTTAAATTAGGAAACATTAATTATTGGTACAACAATTACCCGAAAAAACGACTAAGATAAGGCACAAACTACATAACGACGCGCGACCACTCGGTACAAAAGACTGTACTATAATGATCGATATTGATCGATGCGAGAGATAATTCGTTCAATGTATTTTAGTTTTTAATATTTACTAATGAATAATGTATAAACTTTAAATTTATTTTAAAAATTTGTTTTAGAACTTTTAAAAATAAATACAATTTTCCATAACGGTAAATATACTCGTATTTGCAATTTAATATAAATACAAATTCAGTTTAACCTTTAGTGCAACTGTATTAATAATTTATTCTTATAATAATATATTAGGTATATCGTATAAATATCGTATAAACAAAATATTTTTTATATAAATTTTAATAACTTTATTGTGCTGTACGTTAAAACAACTTTTCAAATAAAAAATCTATTCTTTTATTTATAAATTAATTATAATTCATTTAATTATCTTAAATTAATATATATATATATATATATTATATATACTATTAAAAAATATATTATTAAATAGCTTTAAAATACTATAATTCAGTACGGAAAATAAGACCTATATTTATATCTATTTTTATATACGTTATATATAGTACAAAGTATTATTATAATATATAATACATTTATAAATGTTTTAAAATATACAAAATATTCAACGTTCTATATTTTGTAGAAAAATAAACGTAACGGTTCTAAAATTTTACTACATATATATATATAATATATATAATATATTAATATGTATATAACTTATTTAAATACCCAATTAAATTTTCAAGTCTCTAACTTCATAATTGCTCGAGTTATCGTGAAATATTGAAACCAAATTCGTCGACATTTCAGAATTCGTGAAAAATGCCGTTTTTTCGTCGTTTTGCCATCTAGCTATATGTTAACATTAATGCAAATTCTTTATCATATTTTTGTCTTATGATTTCGATATTCGGTCAACTGATAAACTTGATAAAATTGGCAATTAAGGTATGAAAATTTTACTAAAGTATATATATATATATATTACTCATAGGCGTGTCTACGGGGGTGGCAGTGTGAGCACCGGCCTCCCCAGTGACTTAATTCTCGGCCACTTGGCTAATAATCTACCGTGGTTGAAACTTGAAAAAAGAACATCAAAGATTAAAAAACAGATAAATCATTAATCGCTTAATTGATATATGTCTGTGTTTAGTGGACGTTCATTTAGAGGAAAAATGAAAAGTAAAGTAGTTATAATAAAGGTTATTTTAAGTAGATACCATATAAAACCACGGCTGCATCTTTTAGTCAATTTTTCAAAAAAATTGAAGCATTTCTACTACCTATAAAGTTGTTCAGAGTGTAATTTTTATTTATTAGTAATAATTATTAATTAATAATTATACCAAAATCTTGAATTTTTAAAAACCGCGAATTGAACCATGTTGTCAGAAAAAGAGAAAGAGAGATATAATGCACATTGATAATAAAATCATTTTATTATCTAAAATCATGGCCGTGTCCCGTGTCTAAGATTATGCATTGAATTTAACTAGTTTTTTAACCCGCCTCCCCAGGCATGGAGGTCTATACTCTGTTCCAAAAGAGAAGACACGAAGCATTGACCAGTTTTCCTTTGGTGGCGCGCATTCCCCACCTACTCCGATAAATGCACGTATGCTCATCAGCGACCTCTGACACCCAGCTGCACCGTTAAAAACCATTATACGGCGCGCTTCGATTGTTGACATCTATAATACTTGGCGAATATACGTATAACCTGTCACTTAATAACCGTGCACGAGTAAATGGCTATTGTGTGCCGCATTTTAATTACGGTGTATACATCATCGGCAATGATCGGAAATGATCGGCAATAGACTTCGTAAAGCTCACCACGTGAAACAATGACTAGTGGAATGGGAAAAATTGGCAACACGTTGCGTTAGCCGTTATTCGCTATGCGCAGAACCTGTGTCTTCTCTTTTGGAACAGAGTATAAACACGCCTATGATATTACTTAACATTAATTCAAAATATTAGAAAAATACCTAGTCTCAATTTTTTTTATAGCTGTTTTTTTAGACTCTGAGCGTAGCGAAGAATGTATTGGTTTTATAATGATTACAATTAATTGTCTTTTTTTTTTTTTTTTTTTTTTTATAAAGTATGTAGAAAGCTCGTCTTCTTTTATTTTTATTTCAACCCGACCAAACCCAGTTCAAAATTATTGTTTATATGATGCCATACCCTCCCAAGGTCGTTTGAAATTTTTCTTTGATGCCAAACCCGTCCAAGCCAGTTCGAAATTTTTTTATCACAAACTCTTGTCTTGCCCATACTTATTTAGTTATTCTAATATGATATAAGACTGTAACGTTGTTTAAACCATAAAGCATCAATGTTCAATAGTCAAAACACACTGTCACTCTCACTACCGTCCGTGGGACCATGTAGAAATAATATTATTTATTATAATATCAAAGATCTATTAATAAATATTATCGCCTATAGGTAACTAATAATATTGCATATTTAATATTATATAGTATTTATATTTTCACAAATAACAATACGAGTATCTCTATTAATATTATCTTTACAATTGTCAAAATGATTAAATTTATACATTAAGATTAATGCAGAATATTATTTATAGTTAATTTTTAATAATGTTCGACCTTTGTAATATTCTTAGAATATCAATACGAGTTCCTCTATATAATATAATATTACATTTCTAATGGTATTATTATTATTTTCCGTATTTAATGAAAAATATTTTTATAATAATTATTATAATACAATATATACTATATTATTATACTATTGACATAGACAACTGACAGAAGTCAGTGTCCAACCATAACCAACCCGAAATATTTTGCTTATGGCCCGGCCCGGCCCGGTCTAAACTCGATACGGACCTGGTTGGGTCAGGTTAGGTTAGTCAAGCTGGCCCGGCCAGTGCTGATCATTAATACCTACTACCACTACTATTATACTATTGTACTATTATACTTCCACAACTATATCTCGTCTTCCTTTAAAATATTTTTTTATGGCATAATTCCATAATTATTAATTTTCATAACTTAATATTATCCTAAATATTAAATATTGATTCCATCTTTTTTGTCATGTGAGAATAATAATATTATAAATATAATCGATAACAATATAATATACCTAATGAATAAACCATTAATAATGCAATATTCTATTTTCCATATAATTATTAATTATTATATTATCACGTTCTTATGTTTTAGAATTACGATTTTTTGATGAGGATGAAGAAGTGATATTTTTTGATCTTTTGGGTAAGTAATATTTACGTTACAATAAACTAATAAAGTAATAAGTAATTTATTATATAATATTATATTATATGTTACGGTAAATGACGTGAAATGGAGAATAAATGTTATTTCCCGGTAAATAACGTTAATAGCAAATATAAGTGATAATTATCATTATTTACCAAATATTCAAGTGAATCTCCAAATATGATGGACGTTAATAAATAATTCACATTAATTACTTATATTTATAAATTATAATTTTGATTTTTATAATATTAGATTATAAAATTTTAATATTTTTAAAAAAAATTTTAAATTAAAACAGTCATAGGAACCTAATCAATCTACAATTTTATTTTTGATATTTGTCGGTTATCGCGACTACCGTATAAGTACCCATATAATACTCATACAATGGGTACCAATCATGGAGTAAATATCCAAAGGTCTCGCGAAGCGATATTTTAAGTCACATGAAACCAGTATTAGGTCTATGAGATATAGGTAGTATTAGTTAGGATGGGCCCACATTTGTTTTTTCCACTTTGACCTTTGTTGCATTGTTTGCTAAATATTCATAAGATCATCGTTTCTAAAACGAAATAAGCATTAGTTGTATTCTTTTCCATCTTTGAATGTTATTCACAGGATCATTTTTGATATCACGTTCAATTGGTAATATGAGATGTTGTCCTATAAGGAAATGGGCAGGTGTTAGAGGCTCAGGGTCGTTTGGATATTCTGAACTTGCTGTTATAGGTCTAGACTTTAGACATACCTTTATTTGAGTTAATAAGGTTGACACTTTCTCGAAGGTAAGACATTCATTTCTTATAATTCTACATAAGTGATATTTTACAGATTTCACACCCGCTTCCCATAGTCCTCCCATATGTGGAGCACTTGGTGGTATGAAACGCCACTCAATGGGATCTGGTATATTACTTATATTACTTATATTATTTATAGTCTCATAAGTCTCACGATTTTTTAATACATATTTATGCATTTCTTTAAGTACCCGGGCAACACCCACAAAATGTGTTCCATTATCACAATAAATTTCTTTACATAATCCTCTTCTAAAAATGAGATGTTGCAAGGCAACAAACGCTTTTGTGCTTAGGTCGCTAACTAATTCCAAATGGATTGCCTTAATTGTCATACATACAAATACTGAAATGTATGCCTTTACTCTTGCTGATTTTCGGTTAAGAGATTGACGTACATACACTAGACCACAAAAGTCTACTCCAGTTCTTAAAGATGGTTTTGATGGGTTGACTCTTACACTAGGAAGTTGACCCATTAATGGTTATTGCAATGTTGGTTTTGCTCTAAAACAAATTAAATATGAATGAATTGTTTTCTTACATAAGTCTTTACCATTCAACGGCCAATATTTTTGTCTCATGATGGATAATAATGTTTGAGCTCCAACATGCAGATGGCATGTAAATACTTAGCAATTAGTTTGGTAACAATATGACTTTTTGGAAGTAGTATTTGATGTTTTCTATCTACTGATATATTAGCATGTCTCAATCTTCCTCCGACTCTTAAAAGCTTATCCTTATTGATGAAAGGAGTCAAACATAATAATCTACTCGATTTAGGTAATTGTTTGTCTCTTTGAAGTTTAGATATTTCTGTAAAAAAGTGATCTAATTGTGCTATTTTACACCATGTATTTATAGAATGTTTTCATTCTTTAGTACTTAGTGGCTAGTGCGCCAACTTGCTTTTCACCCTTTTTTCTCAGTTGGCGGTTATTATTAAGAAAATGAATCATAAATGTTGTTACTCTAATGTCTAATCAGTCTGTTCCACGATGAATACTTGTCGCATAAATTGCTGTATGTTTTAAGTATAGCTGTGTTTACTATTTCTTTAGACTTTCTATATCATTTATATTATTCATCACCTTATTAATTTCACAGATGTTTGATGAATGACCTAACACCAAACCATGGTGGCCCCTTCCACCATAGTGTTGATTTTGCTAATAATGATGATTGGTTTCCACGTGATAGCAAATCAGCTGGATTATGTTCAGATTTTACATAACTCCATTGCTCTTCAGATGTCAAGGCTTAAATTTTTCTTACTCTGTTGACAACAAATTGCTTCCATTTAGTAGGACATGAATATAATAGCAATATAATCATAGCAATCCATGCCAATGTCATCATTGAATCGCACCACAATTATGTTTTTTCAGGTTTTGTCGTTAGGCATTCAGTAACAACGTTCACTAGTGCTGATAGTAGAAGAGCCCCACACAACTCTAATCGAGGTATGCTGAGTGTTTGTACTGGCGCCACTCAGGATTTAGCAGTTAACAATCTAGTTATGGTATCTCCTTCATAACTGGTTGAATGAATGTATATTGCTGCTCCATATGCTTGTTCAGACGCATCAAAAAATCCATGTAATTCAAAATTAAAGTTGTTGTTGGATGTTACTTGGCGAGGAATATATGTATCTTACTAATAGTTAGTAGATTATCATAAAAGTTGTCCCATGACTCCTGAGTTTTTAGTAGTGGTGTATCATCCCAATCAATTTTTTGTTTCCAAATAGTTTGAATTATTATCTTAGCATTAATTACAACTGGTCCTAAAAGTCCCAGAGGGTCATAAATCCTTGATATTGCAGATAATAATTGTCATTTAGTTGTACATCGTTCATTTGGATCAATTATTCTTGAAAAATCTCAATTCGTCTGTATTAGGTTTCCATTGTAAACCCAGAGCTCCAACTATATCACTATTCATGACCGATACCGAGTCTGTATGAATCTTATCCATGTTTAAGGAATTTGATAATAATGATGGATGACTACTTGCTTAATTCAAAACCACCTTGGTGCAACACTGAAATGAGTTCTTATATAATAATTTTAGCTCCATTTTTGGTGTTTGATCCACTAAGTATGTCATCAACATAAAAATCCTTAATTACTGATTTGACATGTGGATACATTTGTTTAGCATTAATGGCAATTTGTTTGAGTGTACGCGTCGCCAGATATGGTGCTGACGCCGTTCCATATGTCACAGTTGTTAACTTATAGGCACATATCTCTTGTTCAGGTGAATGACTCCATAAAATACATTGTAAGTTTTGATGTTTAGGATTGATCTTGATTTGACGATACATCTTAACTACATCAGCGGTGAAAACATAGGCATTTAAATAATGTTTAAAAATTAAGACATTTTAAATAAAACTAAAATAACATTATTTTTCTTTGCTATACTTAAATACATTTCTTATTTATGGTAGGCGACACATCACAATTGCGTAAGTATTATGTGTATAATTAGAGATATATATCAAACATATAAATAAGTATATTGCATAAATATTAAATATACATTTTATTTAAAGTTAAATATTGAAATATTAGTTATTTTTTCTTTTAAAATATTTAGCCATATTATAGCTGTCCAATATTGTGGTCAAAGTAGTTAATTAGACGCATATCATATATAATAGTTACAAAATAATAGCCTTATTACTTAAAATATTTCTACAAAACATAAATTTGTGACATTATCAAACTTATTAAAATTTTTATTTCTATCTTTTATGACACAAAAATGTAAGAAATATATTTCAATCTGAAATAAAAATAAATTTTACCAAAATGTATCCTCCATTATAAATAATAAAACTGAAAATAATAATTTAATTTTGGTTAATTCATAACCAAAAAACAATGTAAATATAATAAGTAAATAATAATGTATATATTTTATTAGGTAGGTAATAAACTAATAAAAACAAAATTGTTCTAATATCCTATGAATTACACCTAAAGAAACCTAAGAAATTCCGTATAGTATGAGTAAATTCTATGCATGGCTAAAAACCACGATCAAATATCGATCTATTATCTAATATGGATCTATCGCGCGTGCTACTGATCCATACATAAAACACGAACTCTCATTGGTTCAGTGGCGTATTTACGGGGGGAATGAGGGAGATAGATTCCCTCCCAGAACCTTAGATATGTTATATATTAATTTATATTATATTTGTGATTGTGAGTTGTGTAATGTATACACGTCAGTGTACACAACGACAAACTATATTTAAATAGATTTTTGAATTGTACAATATTTCATGTATATCGTAGATAGGTACAATTGTAAATGTAGAGCTACTGATGTAGTGGTGTAGGTAGGATGTGCTCGTAGTTGTGGAGAGGATAATGTTGTATTTTGATTAAAATTTGAATGCAAATCGTTGAATTTGAAAAAAACGATTCTGAGTGAAGTTTAGTCAGATAATATAGGTACATATATAGGCATAGGTATATATACCTATAGGTATATATAATACCTATAGGCATTAAAAACTTTGTTCGTGTGCAATGCTGAGTTTTTGTCATTTTTGGTAGATTTTTCTGCCGTATAAATTCAATTTTGAGAAATTCAAAACATGACCAAAATAAAATACCAACTACATCCATTTTCCAAACGGAATCGTATGTTATTCGTGAAAATCGAAACATTATTTCTAGTCAAAAAAAGTGTTTACAAACATAAAAATGACATACACGATACACCTTTGTAAAATTAATATATTCTTCGCTTTACTCAAAATCTAAAATATGCCAAAGGAAAAAACTGATAATAAGTAACGAATGAGTGAATAACGATGAATTATAAAATACTACTTTATTATTATTTATTGTATGTGGTCATCGCCCATCGATTATTATTAGTTATTAGTTATAATTACCATTAATTATATACTACAAAATAAATTTAATAGTACAATAATTAAATTTAAAAAAGACGACATGATACTCTTGCGCAAGGATACAGGTGTGAAGAGGATAATGTTATAATATATTAGGGTTGTTTAAAACGGGATTGTCCCTTTTTTTATCATCATGTCCCGTTCCCCGTTGTCCCGACAAAATTCAAATGAGACGCTTTTTATCCTGTTTTAGAAGATTGTCCCCTTTTATTTCAATATTATTTATTATATAATATATTAATGTTTGTAGTAAATATTTGCTATATATGAAAAAAATGAAATGGGACATTGTGTTGTTTAATCAGTTTTGATGAATAATTAAAATAAAATATTTTATTATTTAGGTTATTTTATCGCATTTGAAAAAACGTTTCTGAGCGAATTTTCGTAATTTTTTTGTAGTTTCTCCTGTCGCATAAGCTCAATTTTGAGAAAATTGAAAAATGACCTAAATAAAGTACCAACTACATTCAATTTTCTACAGGAAACTTATGCTATTCGTAAATATCGGATCATTATTTCTGGTCGAAAAAATTCTTAGAGGCACAAAAACAAAATAAAAAAGACACTTATTAGCTTCGCTCA
The DNA here is from genome assembly GCA_021307375.1 of Tetraneura akinire. Lineage (NCBI taxonomy): Eukaryota > Metazoa > Arthropoda > Insecta > Hemiptera > Aphididae > Tetraneura > Tetraneura akinire. Next base: position 173,621 of record JAIUCT010000028.1, read on the forward strand.
GAATCTAAAATATATAATTTTAATATTTTTAATATTTGAATTTTTTGTATTTATTGGTTTTAAAATTATTGATTAAATACTAATAATATTCGCAATTATATACTTAAAATTATAGTGAACATTATTTTTGTCTAAAAAAAATTACTATCCCCCCCCCCAGAACAAATTTCTAATTACGCCACTGCATTGGTTGTATATAATTGTATACATATAATATATAATATACGAGTATATATAAAATAAATATAATATTATGTTATCGGAAATGTTAACATTTTAGGAAATGATGACTATTCATAAAATGGTTAAGAATTAACATCATTGATCAGAAATTGTCATCATTTGATGACTGGAGACTTTATAAACAATATTAGAGTAATTTATTAAAAACAATAAATTTATATAAAAAGCAATATTGTCAGAATATTGCAATCAAATAGCGTTTCTAATATCTAGATTCTAGTTTATAATATACGAGTACATACAGGGTGTAACAGGTCTATCTGACAATTGCAATAACTTTTTTTCTATTCATTTTTTTAACTTTTTTTTTCCAAATAAATACTGAGCCCTTGCGCTACAATACTGTCGATTTCAAATATTTTTTTGTACTTGGGAAACTCAAATTTGAAAATTTAAAATTTAATTTTACCATTTAAAAAAAAAAATCAAAATAGCCATTTTGTAGACCGAATTTTTAGAAAAATTATGGTATTAAAATATCTTCTTAAAGTTTGGTCATTTATTTCTTATGATTTTTTAAACTTTTTGAAAATGTGAATTAAATTACTAAAATTATAGGTACAATTAATATTGTAAGGGTCTATCAAATAGTCGGTGATTTGATTAACTTTTCCATGAAAGCATAATAATAATAATATAACTGGGACTCACGATTTAAGATATCTTAAATCGTGATGGGACTCATAATAATAAATATCAATTTAATGATGTAAGCGATAACAAAAATCTTGGAATAAAAATTAAATTTCGATCAGCCATTTAATAAATAGTGTTATACAATAGTATTTGTTATAATTTTATGTGGTATACAATAAAATTCTTAACTTTTTCACAAACTTTAAAAAATCGTAGAAAATAAATGGGTCAACCTTTATTAGAATTTTAAACACTAATATTTTTCTAAAAATCAGGTTTACGAAATGGCTATTTTGAAATTTTTCTTAAACAATAAAATAAAATTTTAAAATTCCAAATTTAAGTTTCCCAAGTACAAAAAAATATTTGAAATCGACAGTATTTCTCATTTAATAATTTCATATGTTTTCTTAGATTTAATACAAAACTACTGGAATCATGTGACGTATGGAAATGATAATGGTAGATAATAAACTAATAACTATTTATATTAAAAATAATCATATAAATTAATAAATGCAACATTCTTTTTAATTGTAATTAACAACATTTCTTAAGATTTTATGAACAACTTTTTATAACATTTTATTTTGTTTTGTTTATCAATCAATTAGTTTTCAAAATTTACAAGCAAATAAACCATCAATTGTATTACTTTTACCAAGGGCTCTCTTGTTCAGAGGCCTATTCTTGGAGTGGTATAGCGTTCTTTTATAATCGTACTTTTTCTTTATTATATATTGTCAAAACAGTATTCTTGAATGCCGTTCAATTACAAATCTATTCTATTACTCCATTCGTGCACAAAAGGTACGTGTGGTTCGGAGTAGTAGAAACCAGGATTTAACATCTTAATGATATTCAGTGTTGGGATTAGATAACTAAAAATTTATCTAGATAAAGATAAAAGATGAACCAGAAGAATTAATCTAGATAAAGATAAAAGATAAACTCATTTTTATCTAGATAAAAAAAAAGATAATTTTAAATTTCAAAAAATTTTTTACTAATATTTTTAAGATGTTAAAAATTATGTGTATAATATTAATAGTACGTTATTGATGATAAACAAAAATATAAAGAAAATTATAGACACAAGAATAAGTGTACACACTACACATTACACACCACACATTTTTCTTGCATTTAAATGCATACATTTTGAGGTATATCTATTTTCGACAATAAAGCAATACTTTTGTATATTACTTAAAGATTTATCTAAAAAAATTATCTAGATAAATTTACTTAGATGGGTAACCTAACTTGAAAAGAAATGCGATTTTTTTTTTTTTTTTTTTGTATCTTAAGTATTCCAATTAAATAATCATTCATATAACATAACATATAGTGTTAAAATATCTAGATAAAAATAATACGAGTATATCTTTTCGAAACGAAAGAAGTTTGGCAACATTTTCAATATTTAAAAATATTTTTAAATATTGAACGTGCTCAATCGTAAGATCAAAAAGCAGGTAAAAAATGGTACCGTGCTCAATCGTATGGCATCCTTTCTCTATACCTACTACATAGAATTATGAACTATTCAAGAGTTCAACATTTTCATTGTTTTTAATTTTTACTACAATCCAATAACTGTCTTTTTCAATTTTTTTTATTAAACATAATTTATATTTTAAATTAAAGAATATTTAATATAAATTAAATTTCTTAATACAATTCGTGAAAATCGTAGTATTATTTTTAGTAGAAAAAAAACACACATCATTGTAAAACCAATACATTTTTCCTTCGTTCAAAATCTATAACAAATAAAAATATAAATTTAATAAATTTCCTATTCAGTGTTAGAATTATTAAAATAATGTTTAATAATAATACATAATATTTTCTTATTTAATTTTACATCAATTGAAAATATTTTTAATCCATACATTATATTATATATTAAATTAAATTTATATTTTAAATTAAAGTACTCGGTCTGAGTTGACTACCAACATTTCGATCCGAGACAATTGAAATTATATTATAGATTAGAAGATTATAAATATATATAAGTATTTATAATACTCATGAAAATGGTAATAAAAAAAGGAATTATAATAATGGATAAACTGCTTACTTACAATATTATTACAGATATTTCATTTTTAATATTTTGTCTTTAGACCCACAATCCACTATTGCAGATTGGAGTTTAGCTACAGGTAAATGTATAATATGGTACTTTAATTATTTTTGTGTAGATATCTACCTAAATATAAATTTTATAAGACATAAGAGTGAACCACTAAGGCACTTTGGCTTACCACGAACTGGTATAAAAAAATCGCTTTATTGTGACTACCTATTGAAAATTGAAAAATAATAGAAATTATATAGAAAACCCGTACATTAATAAATCTTAGTCAGAATAAAATATGTTTGTCTTCAGCCATCAAAACAAATATTTTATTATTGAAATAGACGTGATGTATTTCGATCAGTCATGTCATATTAATCCCGATTCTCACGGTATGTAACGTGAGACATCTCACATGGTGTACAGCTCATCTAAACTTAGACGGGTCACATATGTGGTGTGGCATGGTAAATTTTGTGGCTCATGATGTAAGATGTAACTCGGTTGCGCTACTTGTCTATTCCAGACGAAATCGTAAAAATAGACAAACCGACTCATGTAAAACGCATCGCGCCACTTACCATGAGAATTGCAGTTAAAAGAGTTTAGTACAAAATCCTGGCAATATTTATTAATAATTATCATCGGATAATATTTTAACCGTATTTTAAATTATGATTATCTTGTTTATGTATGGCAACAATTATTGTAATGCTTTATTATAATTAAAGCAAAATGATTAAAGTCAGGTTCTATATTAAAAAGAAAAGCTGATACTGTTGTGGAAGGGATATAGATATAAATAGGATAGTAATGAATTTTGATTAAATTTTGAATACAAGTATAAATCATTACATTCGGAAATACTATTTTGAGTGAAGTTCATTAGATAATACATGTATTAAAATTCAGGAATTCAATGGCATCAATGGTGTATCCAAAATGTTGCTTTAGCAACACCTTATTTTTGAGGTGGTATCGGTCGTCGAATGAGCTGTGACCTGAGAGTTTTAAACTAATATAACTGATGACGATGAATAATTGTTAATTTAGGAGTTAATAAAGTTGCTCTTAGTTCTATTATCTTAACGTAGATTTGTAATACGTTAATACTTATTATTTCACATAACATTATGTAATATGAAATCGTATACCTATATAAAAAGATATAAGACCGAAATAAAACAAAGATTTCTTATTTATATTATACAGGTCCTAGAAACTTATGACCTGCGTTCAATATCTAACATGTAATTTAGCAAAGAACATAAACGTAATAATATATTATCACAACAAAGAACGAAACAAATATAATAAATACAAATAATACACTATCATCTGAGTAACCCTGATCTTGGAGTGTAGTTTATTGTAGATCACAGGTGTAGCGTAGTGCGAGCTTCTAGTTAAGCTGAACAATATATAAATAAGGAACTAATCACGACTGATTTAGTTCTTAAAACACAACTCTATGTTTTAGCTAAAAACTCGACTTGGTGTCTCAGCTATTAAAACTCAACTAATTTATTATATATCGCACTCAGCTCACCTATGTCCGGTGTTTGGTCTAACACGTAATTAAAGTTGAGACGACATAAAATGACGACTCGAGTATAAATGCAAGCGTGACAACCTGTATCCCTTCCCTTACTCTTTATACTTTAAACAAAAAAAAAAAAAATCTTAAATGTAATAATTCATAATTAATTGGAACTGATAAATAAATTGTATTAAAACTTCAATGAAATTTTCAAAATTTTCAAGAAAATTTTGTCAATTTTATTTAATATTATTGTAAAATATTGAAATATAATAAGAAGAATCCATATAAATAGGTACATTAAATATATTCTATGTGAACACCCAATAAAATTTTCAAGTTTCAACATTGCTCAAGTTATCGTGAAATATTGAAATCAATTTCGTTGAAATTTCAATTTTCTAGAAAAATGCCGTTTTTTCGTCATTTTTTCGTCGTATTTTCTTTCGCAAAGTGTCAATTTGGAAAAAATCAAAAAATTACCAAAATAAAGTACCAACTACATCCACTATCTAATCTAAAACATGTGCTATTTATGAAAATCGGAGCATCATTTCGGTCTTAAAGTGTTTTCAGCAAAAAAAAGACACACATCATTTAAAATCAATGCATTTTTTGTTACCCTCACAATGTAAAATAATAATCATATGTTTAAATCATAAACAGTTTTTAATATGTTATCTTATTAAATATAATTACACCTATTTAAAAACATGATTTTGTTTTTCTAGTTTGTTCATTACCCACTTCATTACAACCAGGAGGTACCTATTTGAATAGTTTATATTAACAAAATAATATCCAATAATTTATATTAAAATGATCTAATTAATTAATTTTAACTTTTAATTTTTCATTATAGATCCGAGTACCAGTACCAGAAGGACTTTTGAAATGAATTAAAATGGTGATTTAAGCATTTTTTCCATTTGAAATTTTAACAATTAATTATATGTAAAAAATTGGCCTATTTAACTATATACATTATTTAATTATATTTCTATTCATCAATTTAAAAGTAAAAATTGTAATTTTTGGGTAATTATAAAAATGCTATAATTTATTCTTTATATTAATTATAATTAAAATATATTAATTTGCTTTGAAATTTTAATTTATTTTATTAATTTCAAATATAAGCGATATATTATTATTATTAATAAATCCGTCCAGAAGAAAAAATAACAATAAAGTCTATATCCCTATTTATAGGTATAATGAATTCAACCTTAAATAGCACACTTATATTAATATTTTACACGCAAATAATTTAAAAATATTTTACAAAATAACTACATTTTTTAATTTTAAACACTATTATTATTGATTCATTACATTGCATTAGTTTCATTTTACCGTATTTTAAACATATTTCATTATATAGAATAGTAATAATAAATGTAAAATAACAATAATTGTATGTTAAAATGTGAAAGTAATATTATGTTATATATAATATATAGGTATATATTCCTAATAATATTATTATAATTTGTTCTAAAATCATTTTCTGAATTATATGTGTACGAGTTACTGCCAATCTTGAATATTTTCTGAGCCTAACTAAGATATTTAAAATAATAATTAATATACTCATATAGCCAACTATAATTCTTCCTAGTTCTCCTCTGGACTCATCAATGACAATAATATTATATTACCTTTATACAACTATAGAAGAAAAAATATGTAACAATCAGAGCCGGCCTTAGACTATAGCGAGGCCTGGGGCAATATTTTT
>JAIUCT010000028.1:189869-201179 GCA_021307375.1 Tetraneura akinire
GTATTTTATTTTAAATTTATTGTTTATCTACAACTACAATATGTAATATTTTAATTATATTTCATAACCATTTAGTTGCCTATTATATTACAGTATTTTTTTAAATTATTATAAACAATTTATTTAAAAATTAATTTATTTTAAAATAAATTATAAAATGATTTCTAAAAATATTTTAATATTAATATCAATTGTGATTATCATTAACATTTTCGTAGAGAAATCTAATGCAGTAGTATCAGGTCATAATATATTTTATTTTATTATAATAGATTTTATTTAACATAGGTTAGTTTAAGTTAGTGAGTCAAATGATATATATTTTACTAGCCCGTCAACAATATAATATTAACATATTTATTATTATTAGGTATTTTAAATTCTGGACGAAGAGAGAAATTTATTGTTATTTTATTTATATATAAATAGACAAATTTATAAATTTAATTCCAGAAATGTGCTCAGATAGGTAGGAAAGACCAAGAAGATTAGCTACTGGAGCATAATCATGTTCAGGACAAGGTATTTTGAGTATGAAGCTGAAAAAACGCAAAAACTTTTGCTGAACTCTCTCAAGCTGCATTGAGTCAATTGCAGTATAAGGATTCCACACTATATAACCATATTCAAGAATAGGTCTGACAACAGAACAGAATAAAACTTTCAGAGATACTCCTCGCTTAAAATCTTTACCCAATCGCATAATAAATACAAGCGCTTATGCTTTGCAACACACAAAATCTATATACAACTTGGGGTCAAGATTATAATTAAATTTAAAGCCAAGATCCATAATAGAATTCAACTCGCGCGAAATATTTATTTTATTAATCTTATAGTTGAAATCAATTGGTACTTTGGTAGTTGTATCATATGATACGATAAACCTATTTAATTGGACCAAACAGTAAATCTATTGATGTCATCTTGTAACTTCCGACAATCCTCAATTGATCATATATGCATAAATAGTTTTATGTCATCAGCAAAACATAGAAAACGGCAATGGTGCAGAACAATATGGACACAGTTAATAAATATTGAAAAAAGGATTGAAGACAGGTGACCCCCTTGCAGGACACCAGATGAAACTAGAAATATTTTAGACTTAATGCCGAATATCTTTACCCATTGATATCTATCAACGAGGTATGAACTAAACCAGTATAGTAACGGCTCACCGGATCCATATTGTTTAAGGACAAGAATAAGAGTGCCATGATCCACTGAGTCAAAGGCTTTCGTGAAGTCGCTATATATTACATCTACTTAGGATTGATTTTGAAAATCATTAAAGATATAGTTAGAAAATAGAAAATTACAAGTGGAAGCAGATCAACCTGGACGAAAACCGTGCTGCTCTTCCATTAGAATCTTGTTAGTTGGTCTTTAAATTCCATTAAGGATTAGTGCCTCAAATATTTTTGAAATATGAGATTGTATAGTTATTGGCCGAAATTTCGAAAACACTATGACACCCTGACTTAAAAACAGGTGGAATTGAGCTAAGTTTAAACACAGAAGGGAAAGAACCACTATCCCAAGAACGCCTAAATAAGATCCATAGAGGATATGCCAACATTTCTCTTAGCTTATATAAAAATATACCAGAGAGGCCATCAGGACCAACAGAACCAACACCTCGTAGACTAGATAGCTTATGGTAAACATCATCAACACTAAACCATACGTTGTTAGGTAGATCAAAGTAAGATATACCTAGTTGATCGATCGTGATGTCATCATTCTAGAATTCGGAGAATAAATTTGCAGTCTTAAGCTCATCTGAGGAACACACATATTTGATTTCATATAATATATGATATTTTAATATTTTATGAATGTTTTTCATGGTATTTATTATCTGCAACCTAAATTCTATATTATATTAGTATTATAATTTTGACCCATAATAAATTATAGTCGAGCTCACGAAAAGTGAGCGCTGACTACAGCGAACCCCAACGGTCGTTTTACATCAGTGATAACCAAAACAATTTAGCGTTTTTATTTAAATGTTTGGTATACGTATTTTATTATATCATCATTCAACATACATATTAAAATTTGTTATATTTTTACAAATGTTATGATCATAAGAGACACACCACAAGCGTCGGCAGTTATTTTTTGTGTCTGCATAAAATGTTTTTTAAAACCTCATCATTCGAATTAGCCAGATCTTTTAAATAATTATACACATGAACAATAACTTTTTTGGTTTGACTACGTGTATGATTAATTTTAAAAGACATTTTAATGTTTAAGAATTCAAAAACAATATTAATTTAACAAAATATACATTTATAAATTGAAATGCTTTAAATCAAAAAATCTGAAAACCCCTGGCCCCGACAATATTTGAGCTCCACCCATCGGCCACCAGCGCTCACTTTTCGTGAGCCCGACTATAGTCGTAATATTAGAAAAACATCTATTTTAGATATATAAATAATCTTTTTTTTTTTATATATATTTTAGAAAGACATTGTTTTTGTATGTAAATTTCATTCTTTATATACCTGGCTTATAATATTATAAAAAAATATTATTATTTATAAAATGCATATTGAGTAACTTTATTCTGTGTGTATCTTACAATTTAAATCATGAATTATTTAAATTATATGATATTAAAAAATATATATATATATTATTATTTAATAAACCATTTATTTTTTTTATTCATAATTATATAGTATATACATATTCACACCTTTAATTATGTTGTACTATATAAAATAATGATTATATATATATACGAGTATATATTATAATTTTATTATATTTTTATTTCTTATGAACTAATTATCATTACCTATTTAGTTATTAACTATCTATATAGTCTTAAATTTCTTTAGTTTGCTTAGTTCACTTGTCTAAATATTATGTTTTACAAAATTTATTGTTTAAAATATGTTTAATTTTATCTTAACTAATACTTTCTATAATTATCTATAATTTATAATTTAATATAATTTATAATTTATTATATTTATTATATTAATAATTCTGTAATTATCTTTACTAATAATTATAGTTATAAATAATTAATAATATAATAATAAATTTATAAATAATATTATAATACATTTCAGGGTACCTAACATCTGCCGGTTTTATTTGTATGTTTTTTATGTATTATGCATTATTATTTATTATATTTTATTTGTATGTTATTTACATGTAGGATAGGTGATCCTACGTGTATATTAAGAAATTTTGCAACAGATATCGTATTAAATTAAACCAAAAATGTGTATTAAAATAAGTTTTATTTTAGACTGATAGAATGGTAGATTTTTGATGATTTAGATGGTGTGTTTTAGATTTTGAGCGAAGCGAAAAAAGTAATGGTTTTAGAATGAAGTGGGTCTCTTTTTTCTTTTATGACTGAAGACATTTTCACAAATAGCATATATTTCCGGTTGGAGAATGGATGTTACTATTACTTTATTTAGGTCATTTTTCGAATTTCTCAAAATTGACCCAATGCGATAAGAAAAACAACCAAAAAATGACGAAAAAACGGCATTTACCCCGAAACTGAAATTTTGATTTCAATATTTCACGATAACTCAGGCAATTTTCAAGATAGAGACTTGAATTTTTTTGGAGTGTACATATAGCTAGGTACCTACTATTTATATTTGTTAACATTTAGAAACCGTTGCGTTAAATTTTCTACAAAAAGTACAAAATATAGGACTTATTTCTTAAAATTCTTGTTTGATAAAATGTCTGTTTTGGGTTTTAACGTCTGAAAATGTTACTGAAGTGTACTCACATATTATTACTTAACATGATATCCAAATATTACAAAAATTCAAAGTCTAAATTTTTTTTACACACCTGTTTAAAGTTAATATAAAAATATTAACTTTATTAAAATAGTATAGTATACCAAATAGTATAGAGAAATAATAAGAAGAATACTTGTATGGATTTTAAGATTTTCGTTTAAACTAAAAAGTTTAAACGAAAATCTTAAAATCCATACAAGTATTCTTCTTATTATTTCTCTATACTATTTGCTTAAATTAAATTCCATTACTAATTATTGGAAAGAAACAAATAAAAATATTTTTAGATCATCAGCATATTATTTCAGTTATGAAAAAACAAATAAATAGAATACCAAATAATAGAATAAGGATATTAAGAGTAAAATTATTAATTTATAATGTGGATTTAGATCTAGAATATCTGCCTGGGGAGGTATATGTATGTTGCACATTTCTTAAGACGTAATTATTTTAAAAGACCTGTTGTAAATCATGAATGATTAAAGCATCTAGTTCATACTTTAAGTGAGGTTGAAATTAGATTTTAGAATAATAAAGAGTTGGAATTTAAAATAATTCGGATAAAACACCATTCGGGAAAAAGTTCATTCGGGAATATTGATTTGGGAAAAATACCGGTAACCAACAAAAAGTATTATTAATATTTAAATAAAGGGTGGCCGAAAAAGTGGAATACGAGTCGTAAACTAAAACATTATTACAAATTAAGGAATGACATGCTTCTAGTAAATGATCTATTATATGTTGGAGAGAGTTTATAAGTGTCTGAAGAGTTGAGGAAATATTTAATAAAACAAATACATAATACACATTTAGGGATGACAAAATCAGTAGTAAAAGCCAAGCAGTTATTTTATTGGCAACTATGATGCCTGACTTTGAAAATTATATAGGAGCTTGTACTGTGTGTTTGTAAATCTAAGGTGAAAGAATCAATGATAATGCAAGATATCCCTGAGGTACCCTTTTACTAAGTTGGCATGGACATTGCAGTATATCAAGGTAAATATTTTTAGTGGTAATTGACTATTATTCTATACTCTGTTCCAAAAGAGAAGACACATAGCGGTGACCAGTTTTCGTTCGGCGGCACGCATTCTTCATTTAATACCCACCTACTCCGATAAATGCACTTATGCTCACCAGCGACCTCTGACACCCAGCTGCAGCGTTAAAAACTATTATATACAACGCGCTTCGATTATTGACATCTATGACATCTGGCGAATATACGTATAACCTATCACCTGATAACCGTGCACGTGTATACGACTATTGTGTGCTGCATTTTAACCTAACCGGAAATGATCGGAAATAGACATAGTAAAGCTCACCGCGTGAAACAATGACAGGTGGAAGGGGAAAAATCGGGTATGAGTTGGGTTAGCCATCATTCGCTATGCGCAGAACCCGTGTTTTCTTTTTTGGAACAGAGTATAAATGGTTAAAAGTGACAAAATTTAAAAAAAAAAACTAGTAGTGAAATCAAATCTAAACTAAAGAAAATATTTAGTTGACTTGGTATACCTAAATTTATTGTAAATTTGTAACAGATAATAATCCTTTTAGTAGTTTTGAATTTCAAATATTTTCCAAAGATTACGATTTTGTACTAATAACCTAAAGTCTACACTATCATCAGTCTAATGGCTTCGCAGAGAAAGGTGTAGATATTTTTAGAAATATGCTTAAAAAGTCAGCTGAAATTGGTGAAATTGGAAATCAACTTATTTTTGTTAAATTATAGAAATACCCCAGTGGCAGGGTAAAAATGTAAAATTATTCTCCATAACAACTATTGAAAAGTAGAAATTTAAGAACACTAATTAATAACTATAATGAAAAGTGTTTAAAATCAAAAGTATGTGATCCTAAGTTAAAGATGTATTTGTATAAACATAAACAAGTAATTATTATAATCAAACTGCTGCTAAGGAAGTTGATGAATTTTTTCCGGATGACAAGATAACGATACAAAATAAATATACTAAAACGTGGTCTCCTGGGCTAATAATTAAGAAAACTAAAGTTCCAAGATCATACATTGTTAAAAACAATAAAGGAAGATTAGTTAAAAGATTATGATGATTTTTCTGATGAGGTTGAAGATGACTGTCAAGTAGCTGGAAGTAAGGATGAAGTAAATTTAAGTGAAAATAGTGAGGATAAGGATAAGACAGTGTGAAGAAATAAAAATACATCTCGGTATGGACGCATTATTAAAAAATAACTAGATATGGTTACTAAATAAATATTTATATTATATATCGTCGTTTAAAGTGCAACAGTGCATATCTCAAAATTTGACAAAATGGGTTTATTGTCAATATTGATAAATTAAACTATTGCCGACAAATTTAAATCAGAGAAATTTTCTGTCAGATAATTGGTTACACTGTTATTAAGAAAAATAACAACAGTCCTTATCTAGATTTTTAGTAACAACATAACATATCTCATTGATTACTACCTCAATACTGCCATACTGAGTCATGTCCTCGGAAAAAGTAAGTTTATTAAAACATTAACAACTTAAGATTTTAATATGATAACTATTAATTAATTGGTTTAAATCATTGAAAACATGTTTTTTGCCTCTCCTGAAAACCTACCAAAACTGAGATACGCACTGTTGCACTTTAAACGACGATATGTCAAATGATTATTATTATTTTTGTTATACATGTTTATAACATATATATGTTAATATACATTAATGTTGTATATCGCATGTTTTTTGTGTACACACGACACATGTATTATTCCATTAATAATTATTAATATAAAAAAAAAGATGAGCTGATACTCCTGCGCATAGGATACAGGTGTACGAATCATAGCGTTTAATTTTATTTAGAATTTGGATGAAATGATAAACCATTGAATTCAATAAAGCGATTCTGAGCGAAGTTCAGTCAGATTATAATTTTCGTTTGAACTAAAAATATCAACTTAAAACAGCTATAAAAAAATATTGATATTAGGGATTTTTCTAATAATTTAGTATGATGTTAAGTAATATGTAAGTATATTTCAATATAATTTTCAGACCTTAATACCAAAAATTGCCAATTTTATCAAACATTATATAAGTAAAAACGAGAATTTTACGAAATATTCAAAGTCCAATATTTTAAAGAAAAATGAATGTAACGGTTCCAAAATTTTACCACATACATATAATAGCTAATTTAACACCCAAAAAAATTTTCAAGTCTCTAACTTAAAAATAGCTTGAGTTATCGTGAAATATTGAAATCGAATTCGTCGAAATTTGAAAAATGCTGTTTTTTCGTCATTTTTTGGTCGTTTTTTCTACCGCTTAGGGTCAATTTTGAGAAAATCGAAAAATGACCTAAATAAAGTACCAACTAAATCCACTTTCCTACCAGAAACATATGCTGTTCGTGATAATCGGAGCATTATTTCGGGACGTAAAAGTGTTTTCATACATAAAAAAAAAAAAGACACGCATCATTGTAAAACCAATACATTCTTAGCTTCGCTCAGAACCTAAAATTATATATTTTATAATATATATTTATTGAAGTTAATAAAAGTGATTTTGAATATTAAAATAAATAATTATTTAGTATTATAAAGATAAAACATAGTGTCAATACAAATATATAATTATAATATAACATTATACATATTTATTTTTTATATGTTACCATTAAGTTGCATTCACACCTAACAAACATTCAACAAATATGTATATATATGTATAGACACCATTCATTGTACAACATATTATCACCCCAATATCCATACAGTTTCATCCTTAAAATATATATTAATAAAAATATTATTAACTTTATTTAGATGATACTGGTATAGATAATCGTAACTATGCTATGAATAATAATATTGTGTTTCCGGCAATGCAAATGGGTATGTAGCATAATAATGTAATGAAATATTATTTAGAAAATATTATAAATGTACTGATTTTTAGTTAAGTTCTTAATGAATCATGTTATTTCATATATACACAATTCCAAATAATAATATTAATATTTCTATAAAAATTAATAATATGTAATATCTTTTCTAAAGTAAACTGATTCAAATACTATGTTTATGAGTATGATCGATTACCGTATGTACAACTATTTTAAATATAATTTATAGCAATACATATGATGGACATTATATTTCAAACTCAGATTACTCGTAAGTGTTATTTGTATTAGTTAATGTAGGAGGTACTTATTTGTAATAATTATAAATTATAATAATATATTAATTATAAATTTATAATAAGAATATATTATACACCTAATACCTAATTATAAATATTATTAACATTATGTAATTTAAAATAATTTATGAATTTACAAAAATTACAACTACTATAGGGTACCATTTAAAACGAGATTGACCCATTTTTCAACATTGTGTCCCGTTGTCCCGACAAACTTTCGATGGAATATATTATGTCCTGTTTTTAGAAAGTTGTCTCGTTTTAATCCCGTTATTGATTATCAAAATGTACTATTAAACATTTATACCATTTATATTTGTCCCGACGATACCGTTAACATGTATATTTTTCAATAACACATAATTTAAAATTTGTTGTGTATTTCTATTGTATATTTCAAAATGAGTGAATTGAAAATTGGTCGGAAGATGATTTTTACGATGATTATTTCTACTTCAGTACTTAGATTTGATAATCCATTTGAAAGAATACGCAAGAAATCTAACGATGATAAACTTGCGAATCTTTTCTAACTTGTGAATTTCCAATCTAATTATACGCCATCAAAAGAGAGGTGTATTAATGTACAAATAAAATAAAATTTACATTATTTTTTTATGAATTTTATTTAAATGGTACATACCTATATAAATGTAATTTTGATTTATACGAAAAATATTGTTATTTTTTAACTATATACAATATAATATTTAAAAAATTAATTTCTATTGAAAATACCGATATACATATTTTAAAAAAATATTAAAAAAATTAATAAAAAAATTATTTATTTATTGAAAATATTCTTAAAATATAGTAATGTATTTAACTTAAAAGAAAAAAAGGAAAAAGTAAATGGCATTAAATATAATTAGTTTAAATCATATCGGGTCAAAATAATAAACCAAAAATGTGGCAAAATTAACGATACCAGTTGAGGGTTAAGTGATTTTTTTAAATTTCTCAATATTATTCTAGGATAGAATATCAATAAAAAAAATGATATAAAAACGGAAAAATATATGGAAATTATATTATTATTTATATAACATTTAAATTTTAATTAAACTATGATTTATTATTAAATAAACCAAAATTTTAATCTCTAATTTATAAACAGTACATCTTAATAAATTTCACTCAAAATCATTTTTTCGTATTCTTACAATGATTTATCATTTAAATGTATACAATTTAAACTAAATAAGTAATAATTTATAGATATTAAATTAACTGAATAATTCAGTTAATGTCTGAATATAGATAGTGACAGTGACATAATATGTAAATAAACACAATAAACATAATGTTTCTATGATTGTTAATAGATTAAATATATTTAATATTAATTTTTAGATATACAATTACAATATTATAATTATGTAACTCAACCTGATATTGATACGAGTATGTATTAATACACAAGTTTAATATATAATTAAGGTTTTTATTATAAATAATGAATTAAACACCATATAAGTTTTAATATATAAAAATGTTTGTAACTTTATCTCAATTTTTTATTAGAGAAAAAGAGAAATTAATTAAAATTATATAATTTGTAGACTTAATACAAAAACCAGCGGTATGGTGCTGTATGAGATGTAAGCAAATTAATCACTATTGATAATTGCAATAAAATCTAATAAATTTAAATATACCTATATATTATTATAAATTTAAACATACTGTTTTGAAATGATAATTTTAAAAAAAAATTGATATATATATATATATATATATATCTATGGGAAGTATAATAGTTATGCAAGTATTTTAATTAAGATTTGAATTCAATAATAAATCAACGCATTCAAAAAACTATTTTAAGGAAAGTTTGGTCAGATAGTAGGTACTAAAGTGAGTCAGATGAAAGATAGTACTAATACTAAATACTAATTATAAAATAGTGATTAAAATGTTGATAATATTAATGTTGATTTATATTATAATGCATATTTATTTAAGTTCAATTATCAAATTAACACTCAAAAATTTTGTGGCGCATGTAAAATATCTATAATAGTAGGTAGTTAACCATATTTTCAAGTTTCTATAATTTATGCTTCATTATTAAAGTAAAATAAATGTCAAAATTAATTTCTTTGAATTTTGCTGTTACCATGATATTTTAGTAATTATTCATTTCATATAAATATACAATTTTAAGAAATTCAAATAATAACCTAAATAAAGAACCAACTATACATGCATTTCTCTACTGTGTAATAACAAAAATGTGGACACACTCTTTATAATCAATTACCTATATAATTATTTCTTAAATTAATATGATATAAGTCAGTCTTCGACGTAACATCGGAGAGAGTTGATATGACGATAATTTTTGTGAATGAATTATTACTTTATTAGAATTTAATAAATTGTGAGTTTTATAAACTGGAATTATATTTTTTTTATTCTGGCCAAAAAGATACTGAAAGTCAGGGAGAAGTAGTTAACAATTGGAAATATATTCTGTTCGTGGTTATCGGATCACTTTAACTACCTATAATCAATTAAGTTAAGTATATAAAATTAAGACACACATTGTGAACCAAAAAATACCAAGTGGCATCAAATCCTAAAGTATTATAATATTATATACTTATATAAAAACTATTTTAATTCTTTATTTTAATTTAATTAGTTATAATTTAATCCTAAAATTTCTAAGCTCTGCGATTAATTTATTGGTGATATTATGTATTTGACTTAAGATATAACCATAATTATCATAATCTATTGATGCATTTATAGGAAATTAGAAATATAACGAAAATTTCCTAATATTATAAATCATTTTTAACTTCCTAATTTGTGTATGCATATTATTATATAATTGGTAGAGAGTGAGAGAGTATTGTTTAACAGTAGTTAAATAAAAGTTTAAATTAAAAAATGATTTGTGTATATTTTAATATTCAAAACGTAATTTTATTTATTAATTTAGATGTTGAAGGTAAAATCATATTTTGATATATAATTTTTTTCATTTATTATTTCAAATATTACATTTTCAATAACTCATGTATATATTATAATTATAGTGTTTATATAACTATTTAAAATTTGTCATGTAATTGAAACCAATTAAATTATTTTTCATGTATTTAATAACAGAGGTATTAATAGATATAATCCATTTTAGTAAGTAATTCATCAAAATTAAAATAATATTTTATTATTGTTTCATTTTAATAGTAAACAAGTATATATAATTGTTCTAAATTATTATTATTATTATTATTATTACTATTACTATTACTATTACTATTACTATTACTATTACTATTA
>JAIUCT010000028.1:215451-287435 GCA_021307375.1 Tetraneura akinire
AATTACACTTTAATTATTGACATATGTCGCATCCACTTGGTGAAATCATGAATTTCATGAAATGGATATCCATTTCATGAAATTCGATCAAATCGTGTAAGTCATTTTTAAGTTTATGAAATGAATACAAATTTTATCCAATTCATGAAATGGAAACCTTCATTTTACACTTTGTAAAAAATTACACTTTAAGATTATTTTTTGCAGGAATTGAATTATTTAAATAAATGATTAAAAGTAAATGCAAATATGTGATAAAGTGAATTATTATATTTTTTATATTTAATTATTAAATATTATTATAATAATTTAAAGATTTATGACAACGACTATTACATTACATTTAACCGATTTATTAATACAAGTACAACGTTTACTAATAATTTACTTTTAATCATTTATTTAAATAATTCAATTCCTGCAAAAAATAATCTTAAAGTGTAATTTTATAAAAAATTACACAAAGTGTAAAATGAAGGTTTCCATTTCATGAAATGGATAAAATTTGTGTTCACTTCATGAACTTAAAAATGACTTACACGATGTGATCGAATTTCATGAAATGGATATCCATTTCATATAATTCACGATTTCATCAAGTGGATGCGACATATATATCATAGTATCTTACTGAAATTCCCTCAAAATTATTGTTTTAAAATTTTAAATGCGATGATTTATCATTGTATTCAAATCTTCACTTAAAACATTATCATATACCTACTATCACCATTAAATACACTTCCGCAGCTATATCTTATCTTTCTTTAAAAGATTTGTTTATGGCATAATTCCATAATTATTAATTTGCATAACTTAATAATATCCTAAATATTAAATTTTGATTCCATTAATATTATCATGTGAGAATAATAATATTATAAATATAATTATAATATACCTAATGTACCTACCTAATGAATATACTATTTAATAATGCAATATTCTATTTTCCATATAATTATTAATTATTATATTATCACGTTCTTATGTTTTATAATCATCACGTTTAGGTTCTACTGGAATAAGTGATTTGGTTGGTAATTTTGGTAAGTAATATTTATGTTACAATAAGGTAATACCTAAGTAATTTATTGCATAATATATATGTCGCATCCACTTGGTGAAATCGTGAATTTCATGAAATTCACGATTTCACCAAGTAGATGCGACATATATATTTATTTATAACCGATATACCAGCAAGGCAGCAACTACGTTACAAGGTTGTACAAGGGAAATTTAGTTATTTTGACGGGTTATATCTGCAAACTTTAATGTAATTTACTTTCATTTTAGTATATTAATAAAATAATTCTGCCCGTTTCATTTCCGCATGCACAGTGTTACATTGAAAATTAAAAGACAATCCCCATTTTCTTTTAGAAATTAATTATAATATTGTTCTTTCATCGTTTTTTCGTCGTTTTTTCTAAGGCATCGGGTCAATTTTGATAAATTCGAAAAATGACCTAAATAAAATACCAACAAAATCCACTTTCTAACCAGAAACATGTGCTTTCGTAAAAATCGAAGAATTATTTCGGATAGTAAAAATGTCTTCAGACATAAAAACAAAATAAAAACACATACAAAAAACTAAAGATATCAACTTTAATATTTTAAATAGCTATAAAAAAAAAAATGAGACCAGGGATTTTTCTAATATTTTGATATAATGTTAAGTAATATGACATACTTCAGTAAAATTTTTAGTTCGTAGTGCCAAAAATAGCCAATTTTTCAAACATTATATACGTAAAACGAGAATTTTATGAAGTATTCAAAGTCCTATATTTTGTAGAAAAATTAATGTAACTGTTCCAAAATTTTACCACATAAATATAATATTTATGCGAATACCTAATAAAATTTTCAGGTCTCTAAATTCAAAATTGCCCGAGTTATCATGAAATATTTAAACCGAATTCGTCGAAATTTCAATTTTCGTAAAAATGCCGTTTTTTCGTCCAAATTTATATTATCGTAAAAATTCCGTTTTTTCGTCGTATTTCTACCGCTTAGGGTCAATTTTGAGTAATTCGAAAATGTACCTAAATAAAGTACCAACTACATCCACTTTCCAACCGGAAACCTATGCTATTCGTAAAAATCGGAGCATTATTTCGGGTAATAAAAGTGTATTCAGAATAAAAAAAAAATTACACATCATTATAAAACCAATACATTATTCGCTTCACTCCGTACCTGATTGACGTGTGATTTACGTGTGTATTCTGTAGGCGCGGTATACTACTCGTATATACTCGTCGGTGCTCAGGGGCAAATTTATTCAGTTAATAATTATTAATAAAAATAATATTAGTAAAGTTACTAGGTATTTCAAATATATTGTAAATAATTAAAATTATAAATACATTAAATAAATATTAAATTGTTAATATTATAATATTACTTTTTTTGATTTATTTTATTATGCACTTAAAAGTTACAATAATATTAAAGTATAGATTTTCGTATTTTAGCTGTGTTGTTAAATATAATTAAAATTACTACAAACTAGTTAATCACACTATAATATGGTTTAACACAAACTACAGTTCTCGTCATAATTTAACCAAGGATCGTAATTTGAATGGGTCATCGAATAGTGATACAAATATATAGAAACTTCATACTTTATTTATAATAGGTATCTATAATACCGTAATACGGGTTTTAAATAATATACAATATTATTGTATT
The DNA here is from genome assembly GCA_021307375.1 of Tetraneura akinire. Lineage (NCBI taxonomy): Eukaryota > Metazoa > Arthropoda > Insecta > Hemiptera > Aphididae > Tetraneura > Tetraneura akinire. Next base: position 218,158 of record JAIUCT010000028.1, read on the forward strand.
CAAAATATTTTAAATTGTTATTTATTATTGTAAATTCCGTGGCAATAGCTGATCAAGGCAGATTGCGTGTTCTATGCTGAAATAACAACATAAGTCGTATAGTATGCCCAGTATCATTTTACCTATGCGTCTGTCAAACCAGTCTTGACGCGTGGGAAAATTTTAGGTGTTATGCCCTCAGAAAAGATATCATTTAATTAACAAAAAGGATATTAGAGAAAAAAGTACCCGAAAAAAAGTTTAAAAAATAAAGCATTTGGTTATAAAAAAAATAATAATTAGGACATTAGGTAGTCAATTAATAATAATTAATAATACAAAAATTATAAATTAATTTTAAATACTATATTTAAGTCATTTAAATATTTACATTGATTTTATTGGGGTCAGGAGAAGTATCACGGAAAACGGCAAAATGCAATAACAAGCAATTTTTGTCGATTTCGATTTTACTTATTTTATTTTAATAATGAAGTACCTATAATATAAATCATAGCGATTTAAAAATTTTATTGAGTATTCACTATTCACATAGATATTATACATGTGTAATACAAGTTTGGAACACTTACAAGTACATTATTTTTTAAATCGAAATAAGTTTAAATCAAAATTATAATCATTAATTTATTATTAGTATATATATCTTACTATCTTAGTGTCTTACTGAAATTCCCTCAAAATTATTGTTTCAAAATTTTAAATGCGATGATTTGTCATTGTATTCAAATCTTCACTTAAAACATTATCCTATACCTATTATCACCATTGTCCATTATACACTTCCACAGCAGCATCTTATCATTCTTTAACAGATTTGTTTATGGCATAAGCATAATTCCATAATAAATTATTAATTTGAATAACTTAATATTATCCTAAATATTAAATATTGATTCCATTAATATTATCATGTGAGAATAATAATATTATAAATATAATCGATAATAATATAATGTACCTACCTAATGAAGTAATGAATATACCATTTAATAATGCAATATTCTATTTTACATATAATTATTAATTATTATATTATCACGTTCTTATGTTTTATAATCATCACGTTTAGGTTCCTCTGATGGATTTCGGGATTTGGTTGGTATTTTTGGTAAGTAATGTTACAATAAGGTAATAAGTAATTTATTACATAATATATATATATTTATATATAACCGATATACCAGCAAGGCAGCAACTACGTTACAAGGTTGTACAAGGGAAATTTAGTTATTTTGACGAGTTATATCTGCAAACTTTAATGTAATTTACTTTCATTTTAGTATATTAATAAAATATTCTGCCCGTTTCATTTCCGCATGCACAGTGTTACACTGAAAATTAAATGACAATCCCCATTTTCTCTTAGAAATTAATTTTAATTCTGTTCTTTCATCATTTTTTCGTCGTTTTTTCTAACGCATCGGTTCAATTTTGATAAATTCGAAAAATGACCTAAATAAAATACAAACAAAATCCACTTTCTAACCGGAAACATATGCTTTCGTAAAAATCGTAGCATTATTTCGGATTAGTAAAAATGTCTTCAGACATAAAAACAAAATAAAAACACATACAAAAAACTAAAGATATCAACTTTAATATTTTAAATAGCTATAAAAAAAAAAATGAGACCAGGGATTTTTCTAATATTTTGATATAATGTTAAGTAATATGACATACTTCAGTAAAATTTTTAGTTCGTAGTGCCAAAAATAGCCAATTTTTCAAACATTATATACATAAAAAAGATGAGCTGATACTCCTGTCGCACAGGATACAGGTGTGCGAATCATAGCGTTTAATTTTCCTTGAATTTAAATGCAATGATAAACCATTGCATTCGAAAAAACGATTCTGAGCGAAGTTCAGTCAGATTATAATTTTCGTTTGAACTAAAAATATCAATTTAAAACAGCTATAAAAAAAAATTGAGATTAGGGATTTTTCTAATATTTTAGTATGATGTTAAGTAATATGTAAGTATACTTCAGTAAAATTTTCAGACCCTAATACCAAAAATTACCAATTTTATCAAACATTATATACGTAAAAACGATAAATTTACGAAATATTCGAAGTCCTATATTTAGTAAAAAAATTTAAAAAACGGTTCCCAAATTTTACCACATATATATAATAGCTATGTGAACACCCAAAAAAATTTTCAAGTCTCTAACTTAAAAATTGCCCGAGTTATCGTGAAATATAGAAATTGAATTCGTTAAAATTTCATTTTTCGTTAAAAATGCCGTTTTTTCGTCATTTTTTCGAAGTTTTTTCTACCGCTTATAGTCAATTTTGAGAAATTCGAAAAATGACCTAAATAAAGTACCATCTACATCCACTTTTACATCTGAAACTCGCTATTCGTGAAAATCGAAGCATTATTTCGGGTAGTAAAAGTGTTTTCAGAATATTTATTTATATGTATGGATTCTAAAATTTTCGTTTTCCTAAAAATATCAACTTAAAACGGCTATAAAAAAAAATTTTGACAATGGATTTTTCTAATATTTTAGTATGATGTTAAGTAATATGTAAGTATACTTCAGTAAAATTTTCAGACTAAAATACCCAAAATTGACAATTTTATCACACATTATATACGTAAAAACGTGAATTTTACGAAATATTCAAAGTCCTATATTTTGGAAAAAAATTAATGTAACGGTTCCAAAATTATACCACATATATATAGTAGCTATGTGAACATCCAAAAAAAATTTCAGGTCTCTATCTTAAAAATTGCCTGAGTTATCGTGAAATATAGAAATTGAATTCGTCGAAATTTCATTTTTCGCGAAAAATGCAGTTTTTTCGTCATTTTTTCGCCGTTTTTTCTACCGCATAGCGTCAATTTTGAGAAATTCAAAAAATGACCTAAGTAAAGTACCAACTACGTCCACTTTGCTACCGGAAACATACCCTATTCGTGAAAATCGGAGCATTATTTCGGGTAGTATTTTTGTACACAGACATAAAAAAAAAAAAAAAAAAAAAAAAAATAATCACACATCATTGTAAAACCAATACATTCTTCGCTTCGCTCAGAATCTAAAACGAGAATTTTATGAAATATTCAAAGTCCTATATTTTGTAGAAAAATTAACGTAACGGTTCCAAAATTTTACCACATAAATATAATATTTATGCGAATACCTAATAAAATTTTCAAGTCTCTAACTTCAAAATTGCCCGAGTTATCATGAAATATTTAAATCGAATTCGTCGAAATTTCAGTTTTCGTAAAAATGCCGTTTTTTCGTCGTTTTTTCTACCGCTTAGAGTCAATTTTGAATAATTCGAAAATGTACCTAAATAAAGTACCAACTACATCCACTTTCCAACCGAAAACCTATGCTATTCGTGAAAATCGGAGCATTATTTCGGGTACCTAATAAAAGTGTATTCAGAATAAAAAAAAAGTAATTACACATCATTATAAAACCAATACATCCTTCGCTTCACTCAGTATCTAAAATAATGATTATCTATACATTATGAAATTGATATATTTGCAATGACTGTCATATAAGGAAACTATAATAATTAAAATCGGGATACAACAAATATGTGTACAGTCATACATCATACATTGGTAATAGGTAATGATTATAAATAAGTGATTAAAATTATAACATTTTTATTAAAATGCATAGGTATTAATAATACCGTATTATCAACTATCATATAATAAATATCAAAGTAACTCTTCCACAAATGTTTACCGTATCTGTATGTAAAATATCAATTTGAATACTTGATAATATTTCTCAATATTACGATTATGTGAAAGAAATAACTACATACTCGTAGGTACCAAAAATAATAATAAAAAAAAAAAACGTTCTAATTGAAATAATGGAAAAATTAATTTTAAAGATAATATAGTTATTTTATGATAACTAACAAAATATGTTTTATGTCTATTAAGAAAACTTAAAAATTCTAATGGAGTATTAACATAACTATTTGTCTATTTTACATAAATGATCGATTATTAAAATAGTTTATTTATTTTTAAACCTAAATATGAGTTATACTTTTATAGTTATATTTTTATTTAATGTTTTACAGTTTTATAATAATAATAAAATGTAATTAAATAACTATCACTTTTATCAGTAGATAGATTTTAAATGCGATGATTTATTACTATTGCAGCTATCTTTTTTGCAGCTGTCTCCCGATTTTTTTTTTTTAAAAATAATTTTAAATAAAACTAAAATAACATTATTTTTCTTTGCTATACCTAAATACATTCCTTATTTATGGTAGGTGACCTAAGACAATTTGGTAAGTATTATGTGTATAATTATCGATATATGTTAGATATACCTGTATAATGTATTGCATAATTATACATTTTATTTATAGTTAAATATTAAAATATTAGTTATTTTTTCTTTTTAAAATATTTAGCCATAATATTATAACTGTCCAATATTGTGGTCAAATTGTCAAAGTAGTTAATTAGACACATATTATATATAATAGTTACAAAATAATAGCCTTATTACTTAAAATATTTCTACAAAACATATTTTTGTGACATTATCAAACTTATTAAAATTTTTATTTCTATATTTTATGAGACAAAAATGTAAGAAATGTCCTTCAATCTGAAATAAATATAAATTTTACCAAAATGTATCCTTTATAAATAGTATAAAACTGAAAATAATATATTATTCATAATCTAAATAGTAAATACAAAGTACTCGTAAATATAATAAGTAAATAATAACGTATACCTATATTTTATTAGGTAGATAATAAACTAATAAAAACAAAATTATTCTAATATCTTGTGATTACACCTATAGAAACCTAAGAAATTCCGTATAGTATGAGCAAATTCTATGCATTGCTAAAAACCACGATCAAAGAAAGATTTGCCTATCTTTAATCGTGCTACTGATCCATGCTTAAAACACGAGCTCTCATTGGTTGTATGGTTGTATCTTGTATATAATTGTTAATTTTACATATAATATATATATATATATAAATATAATATTATGTTATAGGAAATGTTAACATTTTAGGAAATGATGACTAGGTATTCCTAAAACGGTTAGGAATTGACATCATTGATCAGAAATTGTCATTTGATGACTGGAGACTTTATGAACTGTATTAGAGTAATTTATTAAAAACAATTTATATTTTATATAAAGCAATATTTATCACATTATTGCAATCAAATGCCGTTTCTAATATCTAGATTCAAGTTTATATAGGTACATATATAAACATAACAAATTATATCCCTATTTACTATTATACAAGGGTAGGTGTTCTGTTTGTAAATTAGTTATTGTATTTTACGTTAATTAGTTAGAACAAAAAGAAAATAACACACATATTATAATATCATGTTTTTCTGTACCCATTGAAATTATTATTTGTAGCTAATATAAATTTTATAATTATTACTTTAATAATATACTCGTATCTTAAGTATCCGTGCATGTTAATGTTTAAGATAGGACTAACGACTGGGAATTGCGATTTTCCTGTGGAAAATATACCTACAAAATTAATTAATTTGATCAATACCTATTATAAAATTAGTAGACCAAAAAGAACAAATTTCTCTCCGAAAAGCAACTCTAGCAAATAATAAGTAGTTAGGTACTTTAGGTGAAGGTCAACAGATGCAAAAAAAAAATATAAAACTAATAACCATCATGCATTACAAATCAGCATCCAAAATTTGTAATTCAAAATTTCTTGGAATTTTGAGTTGTGAATGTAAAGAAGAATGGAAATATAATATTATAATACATATATTTTTTAAATAATAAAAATAAATTTATAACTATTAATAATATGATGATATTATTGACTTTGTCTCTTTCTCTAATATTAATGATAATAAAATAATATTTTAATTCACTTTGAAATCATTGACTACTGGTTAATATTTGCTAGGAAATGTTAAAACATCCTAGGCTATATTAACAATTTCTAACTGTTTTAAGAATTGTTAACATTTCCGGTAACATATACTCGTATTATAATATATAATTTGAATTTTGTGATCTAATCTACATTAAATCTCATTTAATAATTACATATGTTTTCTTAGATTTAATACGTAACTACTGGAATTTTTTGACGCTTGAAGATTCTAATGGTAGATAATAAACTAATACCTATTTACATTATATATAATCATATAAAAATAAATTAATAAATTCAATATTCTTTTTAATTGTAATTAACATTTCTTAAGATTTTATGAACAACTTTATATACCTTTTTATTTTGTTTTGTATATCAATCAATATGTTTTCAAAATTATATTATTTAGTTTATTTTACCTAAGCTGGCCAGCACATCGTGTCCCTATTATAGTAATTATTATTATATTGTTTTTCTAAATCAATAGTAGGCCGCAATCCGGCATTCAAATCCACGGTTTTGTATATATCTAACAGTATCCATAAAACATTATTCTCTTTATCTTTTATCCTAAATACAGTCCACAAATAATCTAATAAGCGGTTCACAATAATTGTTATCACTAGGTACTACATTTGAATATAATTATCAAATAATAATAATTAATTTGAATATTATAACTTTATAAGTATTTGAATATTTAAAAGGAAAGTTTAAATATTTGAACACTTTTAAATAGTTAGAATATTATCGAATATTTCAAATATTTGAATACTATCGAATAATTTAAATATCCGAAATTATTCGATAATAATTATTTCATAGTGCGCATCACTTATTAAATTTACCCACTTCATTACAACAAGGTACACCTATTTGAATAGTTTTTTGTATATTAACAAAATAATATCCAATAATTTATACTAAAATGATCTACCTATTTATAATATAATCAAAATTTTTATTAATGATTTAAAATGATTTTAGTTTCTAAATTCTAATCATGATTATTTCTCTATGCCTAGGTACTCCATAGAATTATAAACTATTCAAGAGTTAAACATTTTCATTGTTTTTACCACAAACCTATAACTGTCTTTTTAGATTTTTTTTATTAAACATAATATATGTTTTAAATTAAAGAATATTTAATATAAATTAAATTTCTTAATATAATTCGTGAAAATCGGAGCATTATTTCTAGTAGAAAAAAAACACACATCATTGTAAAACCAATACAATATAAATTTAATAAGTTTCCTATTCAGTGTTAGAATTATTAAAATAGTTTAATAATATAAATAATATTTTCTTATTTAATTTTACATTAATTGAAAATATGTTTAATCAATAAATTATATTATATATTAAAGTAAATTTATATTTTAAATCAAACTACCCGGACTACCAACATTTCGATCCGAGACAATTGAAATTATATTATAGATTAGTATTAGTAGATTATTATAAAATATTAAAAAAAAAAAAAAAAAACATAATTATTGATCTGAAGTCTAAACAATAATGTTAATCGGTATGAAGTATTTATAATACCTACTCATGAAAATGGTAATAAAAAAAGGAATTATAATAATGGATAAACTACTTACCTACTTACAATTATTACAGATATTTCATTTTTAATATTTTGTCTTTAGACCTGCTATATCCCAATATTTCAGATTGGAGTTTAGCTACAGGTAAATGTATGATATGGTACTTTATTTATTTTTGTGTAGATATCTACCTAAATATAAATTTTATAAGACGTGAGAGGCACTAAGGCACTAAAGGCTTACCTTAATCCTTACCTAACCTTAAACCTAACCTTAAACCTAACCTAACCTAACCTAACCTAATGAAAATTGAAAAATAATAAGAATTATATAGAAAACCCGCACATTACTAAATTGTAGTCAGAATAAAATATGGTTTGTCTTCAACCATCATAACAAATATTTTATTATTGAAATAGACGTGGTCTATTTTGATCAGCCATGTCATATTGATCCCGATTCTCCACGGTATGTAACGTGACACATCGGGCATAGACATGGGACAGATCATCTGAGCTTAGACGGGCCACAAATATGGCGTGGTATGATGGTAAATTTTGTGGCTCGTGAAGTAAGATGTAACTCAGTAGCGCTATTTGTCTATTCCAGACAAAATCGTAAAAATAGACAAACCTACTCATGTAAAACGAATCGCGCCACTTACCATGGGAATTGGAGTTAAAAAAGTTTAGTACAAAATCCGGATAATATATGTTAATAATTATCATCGGATAAATATAATATATGATATATGAACCGATTAAAATGTTTAAAAAAAATTCAGTTTCTACGTTCATTATAAATAATTTATCATAAAACCCCAAAACGAGTCACCTAAATACCCAAATCTAGTACTTCGCTCAGAATCGTTTTTCGAATGTAATGATTTATCACTGCATTCAAGTTTTAATCAAATTCAACACTACCCTTTTTAGACCTGTATCACTTCCCATACTTTTTATACTCTCATCAGTTATAAAAAAAAAAAAAAATCGTAAATGTAATAATTCACAATTAATTGGAACTGAATAAAATGTATTATAGCTTGAATAAAATTTATAGTCGATATTTTTCTAATATTTGGAAAATACTATAAACAATATTATGTAAGAAGGCTTCAATAAAATTATAAAAATTTAACGAGAATTTTACGAAATATTCAAATTTCTATATTTTGTAGAAAAATTAACATAACGATTCCAAAATTTTATCACATATATATAATATCTATGTGAACATCCAATAAAATTTTCAAGTCTCTAACTTCTAAATTGCCCAAGTTATCATGAAATATTGAAATCAAATTCGTCGGAATTTCAATTTTCGTGAAATTGAGGTTTTTTTATTGCATAGGGTCAATTTTAAGAAAATCGAAAAATGACCCAACTAAAGTACCAACTACAACCACTTTCCAATCTAACACATGTGCTATTTGTGAAAATCGGAGCATTAATTCGGGTAGTAAAAGTGTCTTCAGCAAAAAAAAGACACACATCATTGTAAAATCAATACATTTTTCGTTCCCCTCACAATGTAAAATAATAATAATTTGTTTAAATATCTTATTAAATATAATTACACCTATTTAAAAACATGATTTTGTTTTTCTAGTTTGTACATCATAACCAGGAGGTACCTATTTGAATAGTTTATATTAACAAAATAATATCCAATAATTTATATTAAAATGATCTACCTATTATAATATAATATACATTTTTATTAATGATTTAAAATGATTTTAGTTTCTAAATTCTAATATTAAGTATTTCTATATATCTAGGTACTCATTAGAATTATTAACTATTCAAGAGTTAAGAGTTAAACATTTTCATTGCTTTTACCACAATCCAATAACTGTCTTTTTCAATTTTTTTTATTAAACATATATGTTTTAAATTAAAGAATATTTAATATAAATTAAATTTCCTAATATAATTTAAAATTAAAAAAAAATTTTTATAATTTAATATTTAATTATAATAATATAATTAATTAATTTTAACTTTTAATTTTTCATTATAGATTCGAGTACCAGTACGAGAAGGACTTTTGGAATGCATTAAAATGGTGGTTTAAGCATTTTTCCATTTGAAATTTTAACAATTAATAATTATTATATGTACAAAATTGGCCTATTTAACTATATACATTATTTAATTATATTTCTATTCATCAATTTAAAAGTAAAAATTGTAATTTTCGGGTAATTATAAAAATGCTATAATTTTTTTTTTATGTTAATTATAATTAAAATATATTAATTTGCTTTGAAATTTTAGTTTATTTTATTAATTTCAAATAGGCGATATATTATTATTATTAATAAATCCGTCCAAAAGAAATAATAACAATAAAGTCTATATCCCTATAGGTATAATGAATTCAACCCTAAATAGCACACTTATATTAATATTGTACACGCAAATAATTTAAAAATATTTTACAAAATAACTAAATTTTTTAATTTTAAACACTATTATTATTGATTCATTACATTGCATTAGTTTCATATTACCGTATTTTAAACATATTTCATTACATAGAATATTAATAATAAATGTAAGATAACAATAATTGTATGTTAAAATGTGAAAGTAATATTATGTTATACCTATATAGGTACCTATTCCTAATAATATTATTATAATTTGTTCTAAAATCATTTTTTGAATTATATGTGTACGAGTATATTGTATATACTGCCAATCTTGAATATTTTCTGAGCCTAAGGCTAAGATATTTAAAATAATAAATAATATACTCATATAGCCACCTATAATAATTCTTCGTAGTTCTCCTCTGGATTCATTAATGACAATATTATATTACCTTGTAACAAGTTTAAGGCTGTTGGAAGTCGATATTATTTTCATGCATTTAGATCAATAAGCAAAAGAAAAATTAAGACCCTTCCAATTGTTCAATTTTAATTTTGAAAAAATGTTTGAGCTTGTGAACCTTTTTTCTATGTTATGTAGGAAATAGTTTTTTATTTTTTTTATTTTACGTATTTTTAATATACAAATTAAAATTAGAAAATCAGTAAACTTATAATATGTTATATTGAACGATCCAGATATAATATTCAAAATCGATTTCCTACATAACGTAGAAAGGAGGGATACGAATTCAAATATGTTTACAAAATTAAAATTGGATAATCGAAACTATGCTAATTTTTCTTCCGCTTTTGGTGCTTTTAAACAGTTATTCAGATCAAATATAATTTCAGTAGTGCAGTAGTCCAACTTTGACATGTGCATGCGCGTGTGACCGTTAGTGTATTTTCTAACCCGTATAGGTATTTCCAGTATACTATACAATCTTTGACGACGCATCTACTCGCACTAATGATCATTTACGTTTCACACAAACACACTGCGTAACGAGAAAAAATTATAATATTGCCTATACATAACTCCTTAATAAATAGCCGCCTTAACATAATAAGAACGTTTAAATTATACCGTAAAACCGGGTTACTTAGGACATGTGGGTAACCAGCACGATTATAAATAGAATATAACGCGATCTAGTATAATAAAGTCTATAATCATGAATTCAACATTAAAAACATTTTAAATTAAACATTTAAATATATTCTTGTCATAGTTTTTATATTTTTAAGTATAAAATTGCAATGTGAAATAACATGATGAGTAATAGACTAATAGCTAATGAAATTCATGGAGATGGAGTTATCAAGTTTTCAATGATATATTGGTATTATATTTATTTTCTGTTTAAAAATAACAAATTCATTTTATTAGTAAGTATGAATTTTAAAATATAATTTGTATTGTCAATTGTAAAATATTCAACTACATTACTGAGCATAAAAATACATAAAACCTTAATTGTAGGTAGTAATAATATTGTCTACCAAAATAACATTTACGAAATTTCTTGAAACTATGTTATTTTGGCAAAAAAATAATATAATTGAAAAAATTACATATATTTGGTAAAATTAATTTTTTATGACTATGAAATAAATATATATTTAAAAGCTTTGTACAGAGTTTAAATATTTTGATTTAGTTAAAAAAGTGGTAATAACTAAATTCATGGCGCCAAGTACACGGGGGCTGCGCCAAAGCCCCCCATGAAATTATTAAATTGGAACCCAGTCCCTATTAATTTATTGAAAAGAAAATGTAATTTTAAAGGATTATAAACATTAAATTATTGTATTTATGATAAAATTAAAGATGAATTTTGAATTTTATTATTATATTATTAATTGTATGGTATTTAAAGTTTTTAATTCATTTAGATAAAATTGAGAGGTGTGAAATTTCAAAAGTTATCGATCGATATATCGACTATGATAAATCAGTAGGTTCAGCGGTTCAGCCCCCCATGGTATTTTCAAAATCTGGCGCCTATGACTAAATGTATAAATTGGATTTTATTTTTGATAAATAAGTAATTTAATTAAATCAAAAATTATCGTTTTTATAATAAAGATAAGATAAAATGTATCGATATTATATACTTACATAATAAATAGGTAATTATTGATTATAATATGAGTTGAAACTATAATAAACTATTATGAGTTATGACTAATAATAAGCATATTATAACCAAAAATGAAGACCAAAAGCAATATTTACTGCAAGTAGTATGTGACTATCGTCAACAATTCCATGATTGTAAAAAAAGTACCTAGTGTAAAAAATTTTAGTAGTATTAATATATGAAGTTTCCAACTATTTGTAATTAGTAAATTGTATTAAAATTAAAATTATAACAAATTGTACGATGAGCTTAATATTTTATTAATCCTACATTCCTACTTTAACAAAATAAGACTATAAAATCAAATATTATTCCGAAAAAATTTATTATTTTTATTTATTTTAAAATTTTCAACCCTCTTGGTTCACATGAAGAAGTTGGTTCATCTTAACCAAATTTAACCTAACTTATTTTTTTATAGTAAAAAAAAAAATGGGAGGGTGAGAAATCAAAAATTTGATAGTTCAAAAATAAGGGCCACCCTAATGGTCGTATAGATATTTAGTTTAAAACTTCTATTTCTGCTACTGAATACTGATATTAATATTAACATTAATATTAACTTAATTTTGTGTTTAAAAAATAATATAATTTAAAAATTAATAAAAAAGATATACTAAGAGATAAATAAAAGTATAAAATACTATTAATTATTACGTCTACGTTCAAACAATAACTTATAGTAAAATAAGTAAAATTTTATAACGCTGTAAAATCTGGTGTTACCAATCCATAACACTATACAGTACAGTTTATAATGGTAATTTGCCTAAAATACTTATATAATCACATTATGAATCTATTTTAAAATAGTTATATACTATTTTAATACAAAACTATGGTTTTGATAATGTATCAAATAACTTTTATTAATTATAATATAATATAATTATTTTATTTTATATAAAAATAAAAGATAAGGTATTAAAATAGTAAAATAAATTAATGTATCCATTTATGTATTGTTTTATTTAAATCATAAAATTATGGTCTAAACATATTTTTAATACTTTGGTACATCAAATGAATACATGTGTCTATATTTTAATAATAACTGTCTTTTCATTTGTAAAGATTGCCGAAGATCGTCCATAGCTTTCAATTGCTGTTCACTATTATACTGAATTCCTGGTAATTTACGAATCTAAAATAACAAAATGATATATATATATATAATATATATATTTCTTAAGTATTATAAAAAGCTAACTTTATAATTATTATTAAAACAATTATTTATTTTTAAATGTACCTAGGTATATATACAATTTAAAATTAATGTAAAATTAATCAATTATATTTCCAATAAATATTTTACTAAATGAAGAATTGTATACCTAAGTAATATAAATTAATCTGATTCTTCATCTGAATTGCATTGTTGTATTATTTCTGTATTATTTGCATTAAGTCTTTCTATAATAGTTGTAGCTGGATCAAAAAATCCTCCAGTTTGTTTTTCACAAACAAAACATTTAGTGCTCTTTTTGAAATGGGCTAAAGCACATTTTTCACAAAAGTAATGCTTGCACTTAGTCATAACAGGATTTACATAAGAACCACGACAAATCAAACATTTAAATGGTATAAAATCTTCATCGTCATCTTTAATTTCATACTTTGATGGATCATCATCATCTGAATCACATTGCTGATTAGATTCCATTTCTAATTGCCAGCCAAATTTGTAATCTGATCGATCATGTAAAAATTTACAGCTGTCACCGAAACCACAAAATCCAGTTTCTTTATAATCCTTACAAATATCAGGTTGATAATCCCAACGAACAGTAGAACGTAAATTTGCTGGTGCTCTAATAGGTCCTTTACGTACCATTCCACTAGATGCATTGCCCAATGCTGTATCTTTTTTTTCATAATATTGTGTGTAATTTGCTAAGCCCCTATAAACTTTATCATCTTCTTTTCCTTTAAGTTCTTTATTCACTTGTAATGATCGTTCATAAATAGCTTGGGCATCTTTTTCAAGTTCCGTATCAATTTCAATAGTTGCTGTTGCTCCCATATCTTTTGGTCCACTCATATCTGTATTCATTTTAGAACGATATGAAACACCGACATTTTCATGATCACTCTCAGAAGAATCGTTTAACTGTTCAGAAGATTGAAGTTTTTTGCTTGATGTACTTTGTATTAAGGGATTTAATTTTTTATGACGTTTTTCATTATGAACAACAGCACTTTCTTCATCACTATTTTCACTGTCAGAATCAGCTCGCTTCCGTTGATTTTGAATAATTTTACGTTTTTTAAACATTATAATTGACTTATCTTGTAATTTGAATTAAATCAACAGTTTTATTATCAAAAATTAACTCTCTTACCTGACTTCGAGCTTGGTCAATTTTTTTTTGTAAGTCTTGTATTTTCTGAGATATTTCTTGGGCTGATTTCTGTGGGTCGTGATTTTCTCTTTCACCACTACAAACAGAACGTATAACTGGTTAACAACTTGAGAAGAATATTTTTTGAGTTCCTTTACCTTTTTATAATATCATGTATCAAAGGTAAAAAATCTGTATCTACATCGTTAACGGTGATGGTATTTTCCATATTAAATATTTCCCAAAACTATTAATTTAAAATTAAACAATAGAATTAAACGTGACAAAACACGAAAAACATATTTTAAAATTAGAAATTAAATTAATAAATGATTGAAAAATGAAAATATTATTGTAGAATGGAGAATAAAATCACAAAGTAATAGATAAGGAATGTAAACATAAAAATTAAAAATATTAACAACATGAAGTTAAGTACGAAATACGGATTACAAATTGCTGCTATTTAGTTTTCAATATATATGGATACTTTCTAGATGACGTTAACAATATGACGTTAATAATAGATGTCGTCCAAAGTTTATGGAATAATACAGGTTGCCTCAATAGCATGTAAATATTGTCTACCCTCTTCAGCACCTATGTGACATATGACGTCATTACCGTACAGGTTCTATACTTCTATTTCTATTGTATACTGATAGTTTCTAGTTTAACAAAAACAATTTATTTATTATTTTAATTGTAGCTGTATTTACCTATTTATTTCTTACAGGCTTCTTAATTACAGGCTGTATTAATAAATGTATTAAATTTAAATAATTTATTTTAATTATATGCTGTTGAATAAATGTCCAACATTTGTTATTTCTTTTTATTTAAAATATACATAATGTGCTTAATACAATTAATAATATTTTTAAATTTGAATGAAAAGATAATAACTCAAATTATTAGTTATAAAGCAAGTCATTAAGTCAATAATTTTAATTTTGTTTTATTTTATTATTCATAAAAATATCTTTATATAAAAATATACAAAAAATTGAAATATGTACATAACATAAATATAACTGTATTATATAAGAATAAAACATTATGGCCCAGTTGTACTGTATAGTTACGTAGTTAAACATTGATTACTGATTAGTGATTATTACTACTGATTAGTAAATCAACGATCAAATTTGATTAAAATTTGAATGTAATGATAAATCATCGCATTCAAGAAACGATTCTGAGCGAAGTTCAGCCAAATAATTTAACCATATAGGTATTGTTTAAAATGTTTACATTTTTATTAAACATTTACATTTAAATATCAACGTGAGAATTTAAAAATATTCTTATATATAAATATTAAGTACCTATGTTGATACATGAACGCCTTCTAAAATATTCAAGTTTCTAAGATCAATATAAATGGCCTATAAAATCCCAAAATGAGTCATCTAATTACCCATATCTGACAGAATCTAAAAACGAGAATTTTAGAAAATATTCAAATTTCTTTATTTTCTCAAATAATTAACATAAAACATAACTGTTAATATTATTATAAAATTTTATCACGTATAAATATAGTATTATATAAACAGCCAATACAATTTTCAAGTTTCTAAGACCCAAGTTCAATATTAGTTCATTATTGCTTGAGTTATCATAAAATATTGAAATGGATTTGTTAAATTTCAATTTCCGTGAATAATACCATATTTTTGTCATTTTTTAGTATTGTCCCTATCAGTTATCACATAGACTCAATTTTGAAAAATACGAAAAATGACCTAAATAATATACCTACCAACTACATCCAATTTGCTACTGGAAACATATTCTACTCGTGAAGATCTGAGCATTATTTCTGGTAGAATAAGTGTCGACAAACATATAAAAAAGGAAAAAATTGATTAAAACTTTCATGGATTTTTTTACCATCCACGCCTAAATACTATCGTCAAAAATCGTAATATTGAAAATAGTAATAGGTAGGTATAGTTTATGAGGATAAAATTAAATAATAATAAATTATAACCAACTACCAACACATTATTTATTAATAAAATAAAATAATACTTAAATAAAAGTTTTTTATGGTTTTTATTTTAATATTTTAATTTTATTTTTTGACCACTATAATTTACAAGTTTTCCCCGGCCAATAAAATTTTAAAAAAACATTCAGTGTAGTCACGACACTCTGAATATGGAACTGTAACGGTTCCGAAACGTCAGAATCAAAAAAAAAAAAAGATACACATTATCGTAAAATTATTCAAAATTCAAATATATACATTGAACATAACACAATAACTATAATTATAATATAGTATAAATATAATACATTTATATAATATGTGTTTGTGTTATAGGCAATGTGTTTCTTAGTTTATTCAGATTTTGTAATCTTAATTTTGATTTTTTCCGTGACAATGAAATTTTGGTTAAAATATTTCATTCTTATTATTACTCTTTGTTTTACATATTATATATACTATATGTTTATATTACAATTTTATATTCCGTAGTCACTCTATTAAAAATAAATTCTATTAGTAAACTATTTTACAATGTTAAAAAAAAAAAATTTCGTAGTAATGCCATACGGCAATGACGTAGACGGTAGACGTAACGGGTATTTTCTCCCCACTCCAACTTTTTTTAAATTTCAGATTGAAGCAACCTGTATAATATTATTAACCTAGTATGTCGTCGACCTATATTGATAACAAAATGTTGATATTAAATTTAGTATTTAGATACTATAGCTATAACTTATAGTTTACTACTTGTAGTTGGCGTTTAGTTTGGAAAATAGAAATTTATTTTGTATTTCTTAATTTCTTAGCTTTTACTTATTTACTTTAAAATTTATTTTTGTGAATTATGTATATTGTACATTATGATTAATTAAATACTATTGCATACACTATTTGTTTATTTAAATAATTACTTAATTTGTCTATGATAAAATATTGAAATGGGCACATTTACAAGTCGACAAAATACCAGAGTCGAAGAAGTGGACAACAATTCCAATAATGCTTATAAATATCCACCAAAATCTGGTTTGTTGAATATTAATATAAATAATTAATCCAATTATGTATAATTTATTGTTTTTTAAATATTCTTACCTAATATAACCCAAAATAAATCATTTAAATTACTTACTTATTATATTAAATTATCATTATTAGTTTAGAATCTTAAATCATATATCACATGAATAGTCATGTCCATATAAACCCATATAATATAGTTGGCATCAATATTACCTACAATTTTAGCCTTAAAATTTTCTACAGTACACTTGCACATTTCTGTCTTGCAATAAACAACATATACATAATAGCATAATATAGTGTGGCAAAATCCAAATTATATCGGTGTCACATAATTAGATTGTAGCTACATCTATAGTATATGAACTAAGGTTATTTGATATACTGTATACATATAATATTTGAACTGAATATTTATTGTTTATACTTAATTATAAATAAGCGATACCTAGAATAAATGTATATTTTGATAAAGTTATTTAAATTTAATATTTAGTAATATAAATATTAATTTCAAATGTTAATATATATGTTTTATAATTAATTTTGTTTGCAGGAAATTATTTTAGCACTCACTTCATTATGGGTGGTGAAAAATTTGATACACCACAACCAGAAGCATATTTATTTGGTGAAAATATGGACTTAAATTTTTTTAGTAAATGTCCTACTACAGTAAGTAACATTGTATTCAAACCTAATTTAAATTATATTTAATTAATTAAATAATAAATAATTCGGGTTTAATATTTCTAATACAATTTTATATTATATTTATGAAAACATTAGTTTATTATGTAACTATATATTATTTACTACTTAGTAATAATATTAATTTTTAATATATTTTTTAAGTATTTTATGATTCTAATTTGTTTACATTTGTGAAGTTATTACAACATATAAGTAATCATATTCATAAACAATATTCTTTTAGTATAATAAATAAACAATTAATTTATGTTTAATAAATTTTAAATATTTTTTTGCGGTAATTAGATCATTTTAAACAAATTTGTAATTAGAAATATATTTCAATATGTGTTATTTTTAGTTTCCATATCCACCACCTGAGGCTGGTGAACCAACTAAACCTTTGAAAAGTTTAGTAAATATAAGAAAAGAATCATTACGTTTTGTACGTACTGAAGAAGGAAAAACTATATTCAATATAGAATTTACTTTTGATTGTGATTCACCGTGTTCAATAACAATTTATTATTTTTGTACTGAAGAGTTTACACCTGGTGGTGTTTCGTAAGTTTATTAAGAGTTTGTAATTAAAGTAAATTGTATTATACATTAATTTACTTTTCCCTAGATTTAATTGTCGTGATCCATCAATGACATCTGAAGTTTATCATTATAAACGAGGTTCAAATCAACAGTTTATTCAACCATTACATATATTTGATCCTAGTATATATAGTACTGATGATTTAACTTACATGTTTAATAAAGAAGTTATTCCAATTGCTATTCATTGTGTTGCTCATGATACTTCTGAAGGTAGATACAACTCTGATAAATAATAATTTTTTTTCTCAAAATGTATAATATATTTTAGAAACAAGACAGTCACATACAACAATAGCAGTAGTAGAACAATATTCTGATGGTTCTTATATTTTAAAAGCTTTAAAACAAAAGTTATTTGTAGATGGATTATGTTACTTGCTTCAAGAAATATACGGCATTGAAAACAAAACTGATCTAAAAGTGTGTGTATTTATTTATATTTTATAGCAGTATAATAATTATTTGTTTGCCCGTAGGATTCTGGAGATGAAGATTTAGAAGATGGTAGTTCTGAGTGTGTAATTTGCATGAGTGATATGCGTGATACATTAATATTACCATGCCGTCACTTATGTTTATGCCAATCATGTGCAGACTCTTTACGGTACCAAGCCAATAATTGTCCTATATGTCGAGTACCATTCCGTGCTCTTTTACAAATTAAAGCTTTACAAAAAACATTGGACAATAATCATAGAGTAATATATTAAATACAAATAATAATTAGATTATTTTTCATCTTAATTTATTATGATTAATTTATAGATTGATTTACGTACTCCATATGGATATGAAACTATTCCTTTAATTGAAGCACTAAATGGTCCAAATTTTCGACGAAATAGTAATGCTACTAAAGTTCCGACTGATCCTTTAATAGATTCTTCACCAGATAGTCAGTGTGCTGGACTTACTATGTCTAAGTACGTCATTATTAAAATGTTTACTTAATAATAAGTTTGGTATATAATATACTTAATATATTAAAGACTAAGTTTAAAATAACAGCTTTTTATACACAATTGAATTGAATTTTTATAATACTTAAATTAGAAAAATAATAAATAATTAACATAATATTTCTATTAAATATTTTTAATTGTTTTACAGAATGAGTTTAGATAGAATATCAAGAAAAAAATCATCTAGTCTAGACTCTCATTGTGAATCATTAAGTCCAAGTGATAATTCTATTAGTTCTAATGTATGTAACATGTATATTAATTTAAAATATATTTTTATTATATAAAATTGTAATGTTTTTAGGGAGCAGCATCAAATAGTGAAAAATCATCATCAAAAGGGTCAAATAAAGATGAAATAAAACCTAAAATTCAAATTAAATGTAAAGACAAAGTTAGAGTAATAAATGAAAAAGCCAATCCAGAAGATGAGGTAATTATTTTTAGTATTTGCTTTAATGTTATATATTATAACTAAAATAAGGAACTTAAATACAAGTACAATTACATATAAACACATATTTATATATTCAATTTCGTTTAGACTCAAGATGAAGATAGCGAAGCAGAAAAAATGTCTCCATTATTAGACTGTGAAAAAAGTATTGAAAAGAAAATTGAACATCTTCAACCTGTTGTTGTTGAAAGTTAGAACTTAATTATTTTTCTTTTTTAAGTTTTAATATTAAAATAGTTTTTCAATTTTAGAGAAAGAAATTAATGTCATACTAAATCATGGTGCAGAAGACGCTGAGTGTTATGGTGAATGTGCAGCAAGAATGTTGGTTACACATCAAAATGAAAAACCTAAACTCTCTATATCTCAAGTAATATTTTCTTAATTTATAAAATTAATCATAATTCTTAAAATAATAATATTTTACTTTTTATTTTAATAGGAGAAAGTATCATTGCCTGGAACTCCAATGAGTACTGTTAGTCAGCGTTCAAGTGGTGAAAGTTATACATCAGTAGGTTCTTCTCGTTTGTTATTGGCTGCTTATGAAAAAACTACACCAGTTT
The DNA here is from genome assembly GCA_021307375.1 of Tetraneura akinire. Classification (NCBI taxonomy): domain Eukaryota; kingdom Metazoa; phylum Arthropoda; class Insecta; order Hemiptera; family Aphididae; genus Tetraneura; species Tetraneura akinire. The sequence continues at coordinate 238,808 of JAIUCT010000028.1, forward strand.
AATTCCTACTTCCTAATATTAAATTATAAAAATAATTTTAATTTATTTCATTATAATTTTAGTTAATTAATTATTTAATTATATTTATTATAATCTGTACATAATTGTACTTATTGTATTTTATTAATTTTTAAAATGTATTGCAAATAAAATTCATTATTAAAATTTAGTAATAATTAATAATTACCTACCAAGAATTATAATTTGTAAATTATGTATATATATATACAATGTATTACTTATGTATATCTCTAAAGAAAATTAAAATGTATTTAAAATTATTATTTTTTTATTTTTATTTGTCAATATTATATATCAAAAATCATATATAAAATAGTAAAATCTTTATATTTAATTAAATAACTATTAATTACAATAATATTTAAATGTATATCTCTAACTAGATAAGTATATCTAACTTAATATAACTATTTATGTATATTCTAATTGTTTCCTATAGAAATTATTCTAAACCTTACTTCAAGCTTTTAAGAAATATTATAATTGAAATAAATTTATGAAAAATTCTTATATATATATATATATAGGTGTATATGAAGAAACTATTAAACATACCTAATTAATTAAAAAACTATATTTTTTCTAAATTGTGTATAATCAAAAACTTGTTAATATTTTTATGTAAGTATTTTTAAAATATAATATTAATATATAATAATTTATAAATATTATATTTTAAATATATATTAAAATAATAATTATTACATTTTATAGAAAACAATACTTTATCTCTATTTTATGATAAGTACTACCTACTATAATTAATATAGAATTCAATATCTTTTATAGTAGTTCTATGACCAGTATTATATAAATATGTAATATTTTATAATGGTCAATGAGGATATAAACAAATGAATATTTGATAATGTATGAACCTAAATATTTCTAACATGTAATTGTAATAATGAATCTGAGCTCTGCAGAATAGGTTATGAGTGCTCAGATACTAATAGATATTAAATTAAATCATTAATAAAGGATTAAAGAATAATACATATTATTCTTTAGAACAATGATTCTTAAGCGGGGGGGTGATATGTCTCCCTAGGGTGATTATAATCTCAGTGTAAGGGTGACATAAATTATTGAAGGTAGGTATAAGAAAAAAATAAGAGAAATTAATTTTTTTAAATAAAATCTTACTGTCTTAACGACCATTACGTCAGAGTAATGTTTGTTGTTTAATAAACACCTTGATATTCAATACATTAATATAATTACTGTATATTTCAATTGTAGGGTGACTAAGTATAATATAATCAAAACAATTTTTCAAGTCTCTATCTTCAAAATTGTCCGAGTTATCGTGAAATATTGAAATTGAATTCGTCGAAATTTCGTAAAAAAATACCGTTTTTTCTACTGCTTAAGGTCAATTTTAAGAAATTCGAAAAATGACCTAAATAAAGTAGGTACCTACCAACGACATCCACTTTCCAACCGGAAACATATGCTATTCGTGAAAATCAGAGTATTATTTCAGGTCGTAAAAGTGTTTTCAGACATAAAAAACAAAAAAAGACTCGCATCATTGTAAATCCAATACATTCTTCGCTTCGCTCAGAATCTAAAACTACCTACCAAAAATATGGCATTTTTCACGAAATCCATTTCATTATTTCAATATTTTACTATAGGTCAAGCAATATAGAACTTAGAGAATTGAAATTTGTATTGCATGTTCATATAGTACTATATATATATATATATATACCTATGTAATAAAATTTTGGACCAGTTACGATAATTATTTGAGAAAATATAGAACTTTGAAGTTTAAATATTTCCTAAAACTCTCATTTTTAAATTTATGTATGATAAAATTGGCTATTTTGATTTTTTAGTTTTGAAAATTTTATTGAAGCATATTTATTTAATGTATTTCTAAAATATTATCCTCAAGCCTCAATTTTTTTATAGTTGATTAAAGTTTAAATTTTAAATTTTAAATTTTAGTATAGTCGATATTTATATAGGTAATTTATACTTCTTATTATATCTCAATATTTTACAATAATATTAAATAGTGACAAAAAATTTGAAAATTTGATTGAAATTCAAATATATATTAATTAACTCAGTTCTAAATTATTTTAAATATTACATTTACCTTTTTATTATATTTGTTTAAAGTATAAAAAGAAGAGCTAATACTGATATGGAAGGAATACAAGTCTATAGAAGTATAGAGGATAGTGTTGAATTTTTAATAAAATTTGAATAGAATGATTTGAACAATTTCGAAATATTTGAAAAAACTATTTTTACCGAAATTCTATCAGATATTAGTATTTAGGTGAATCATTTTGGGATTTAGTATGATTTCATAAAATATTCAAGTCTCTAAATCCAATATAAATGGATATAATATATTGGACTTAAGAGACTTGAAAATTTTATTGGGTGTTCATTTCATATTCATATAATGTACTTAATGTGTCATGTGTGTGATAAAATTTTGGAATTTTTTGAAATCTAATTTTTATTTAATTTTAAATTAGATTAAAATCTATATGTAAATAAGTATCTATTCACTTTTCTATTCATATTTTTAAAAATATTCTATAAAATAAAAATATATTTGAAAATATTTTAATATATTTATAAATAAAAATACTAGAATAGTCTATTCTATAATCAATAATAATTATTTAGCCATGAGTCCTACCTCTTCGAAAGTTCGAATTCAAACCGTTTAGGGTTTATGAAAATTATGACGTCATAAAAATCATGATAAAAAATATTAAAATATTAAACAAGTAAAATGATGACACACTGTTAAAAACAAGATAACTTTATGACCAATGACTAATGAGTGATAACTGATAAATGTTATATTGATTTTGATTTATCACATCAATATCAATGTTATTAGTTTTTTACCCAGGTGGATTTGTACCTTTGTGCCCTTTGTGGATGTATCATTATATCCATAAACCGCTGGTTTTTACTTTTTAATTTTTACAGATGATTAATAATTAAAATAATAAATTGCATTTCTGAAAATAGTAATTTTATGCTTGTATATTATATATTTCCATGAATATTTGATTAAATTCATAACACATTTTATATTTTATATAGGTATCAAGCAATTTAACATCTATATACTATATGTATGCTCAACATATATTCATGCCGATTGTAAGACATTGTCGTAAATCATTATGAAATTTATTGTCTGAAATCAAGGAAAACTGTTTTCTTTAGGAATATAATGGTCGAAGCTACGATGATATCTGCATCGAGTGTAAGTATTAATATCTTAATAATTAATTATTACATTTATACCTAATTAGTTTAATCAACTAAAATATTATTTCAATTTTTTTTAAATTATTAATATTGTAATTGATACAAATTGAATTTATCCAGTAGTTTTTATTAAAACTCTAAAGTAAAAAATTCTTTACAAGTTATTGAATTATACTACATACCTATAACACAAAATCTATTCTTTGCTTTTCAAAATATATATTGCTAAATAACTTGATATTATTAACTAATAAGTATAAAATAATAATTTTAATTATAATAATAATTAGTACAAACAATTTAATCCTAATCTGAAAGCTGTCGAGGATATGAGTGGCAAAATTTTAATAGACCCAATTGAGAAAGTAACAAAGTGGAAAAATTATTTTAAAGAACTACTTAATAGTGAAGTACCAGTGAGACCAGTACCAGCATGGATAGATCATAGGGTGGATCAGAAGGTAAACAATATATCCATGCAAGAAGTCTAAAAAGTGATCAACAGTCTGAAGAATTGGAAAACACCTGGAACAGATGAAATACCGGCCAAACTAATAAGATATGGCAGGGAAGCACACCCAAGGGACTACACCAAGCATTATATGACTTATGTTAAGAAATATGTAAAGATGAGGAACTTCCAAAAGAATGGAACGAGGCCATCGTTGTCCCACTACACAAAATATGTAACAAACTTAATTGTAGCATAGATTAGATTGTAGCAATTACAGAGGAATATCACTGCTGAACACTGCATATAAAGTATTCTCAAAGATATTACTAGGAAGATTACAACCCTTTTGTAGATGAATGTATAGGGGAGTACCATCAGATGTCAGTGATTGGACATATAAAAAAATAACTGAATACAAACAAAATGTGTGGCAGGTATTTGTATAAGAGTTGACAATGTGTAATCCAAAAGTTTCCAAGTGGTAACAGGCTTAAAACAAGGTGATAGTCTTTTTACTATTGAATATTGCACTGAAGGAAGTTATATAGAGTATTCAGAGAGATAACTGTGGTATTGACATTCGCACAAACAAGATTAGTATTTAAGATTTTGCGGTTGATTTGAATATAGTTTTGACAATGGGGAGAGTGTGGTGGAGAGCACCTCAGTTCTCATTAATGAATCAAAAGCTATATGACTGAAGTGAATGACAATAAAACCAAAATGATAGAACTATTACCAGACAATAACCAGGTCAACAATGTAGTGTATTCATCAAGGACATACATTTGAAAAAGTGCACCAATTTACATATGTGGGGCCTCTATCAGTGGTAGTAATGACTAGTACATCTAATGGAATAGCCGAATCATCAAGGCAGAAAATGCATAATTTGCATTAACCAAATAACTAAAATCTAAATGTTTTCTAAAAGAACCAAATTACATCTCTATACAGCAATAATTAAACCAACCATTGCATTCAAATTCTATTAAAATTAAAACTATGATTTGCACACCTATATCCCTGCGGCAGGAGTATCAGCTCGTTTTTTTTTTTTTATTATTTCTCTTTATAAAAAAAAAAAAATACAAATTTGTAATGAAATGAATGTAATGTAATGTAATAAATTGTAGAAGTATGTTTAGGGTTGGCCGAGTGTAATAATTATTTGAGTTGACCACATTTTTGTTGATATTATTTATATTTTACGTGTATTTATACTATTACTGTTTTAGGAATCTCATTGTATTTCTAGGTAGTTAATTTTATGAATTTAAGGAAACTAAAGTGTGATAGTAATTTAAAGTAAAATTTTGTGTAATATTTATTAACTAATTGTTTTACTGATTTGTTATTGTTTATTTACATAAATTATTACATTATGGAATGTAAACTAAATCAAAAATATATTTTTCAGATATTTATTTTATTGGCTCTAAGTCATTTGTGTATTTCCATTGATATTACATATCCTGTATTTGGAAATAATGTTCAAGGTCAGCCCGCAGCATTTGGTGATTTTGATTCTGATGAACTAACTGATATGTTTATACTAAAAGATAAAGGTCAATCAATTGAAATTATGTTTGGTTCTAATGTTGAACCTTTTTTAAAACCTGGTACACAGACAAAGTGTAGATTTAACAAACACCAAATTACATCGGTGGTACCTGGAGACTTTAATGGTGATGCCCTTATGGATTTATTAGTTACCGTTAAAAACATAACAGAAACATCAGGATGGCCTAGTTGGTTTTCAGAAAATGACCCTCCCAATAATGATTTAGATGTACATATATTATGGGGAGGATTAAATGTTTTAAAATGTCCAGATGAAGATAAACCACTTTTCTCTATTATTGATCAACCTTTAGTTATTAATTATGATAACAATATGATAGTGGACTTGTTTGGTGTTAAAAGAATGCCAAACAAAACAACACAAAGAATGTATTGGTTGTTTAATACAACTGGAAACTTCACTGAACAACCCATGCCAACTAATATCTCACATTCAGCAATAAGAATTCCTCAATCACATGGATTTGTGGATATAAGTGAAGGTAAATTATTAAATTATTTTTATTCTAATATACCTAATTATTTGTAATAACAAAAATGATTTAATATGTACCTTTTGTTATTTAATTTTAATTTTATTATTGTAATAATTAGTAATTTTTTTTAATAATTAAGAAATCATATAGGTAATAAAGTTTATTAGAAAATCTATAAATATAAATTATTAGTTATTTTACTAATAGGATTCGTATTTGAATATATTTAAATATATTTGTATTTATATTATTAATTTTTTTTATTGTTTAAAATGATTAAACAATCAAACTACTATTACATTTCAAGTATACACTATTCCAATATCAAATCTTTTTTTTTTTTTAATTTTTATAAGGACATTTTTTAATATTTTTAGGTCATAAATACATTAAAATCCTAGCCATATAGCAATTAATAATACAATTATTAAAATATAAAAAAGATTAGAGTAAAAGTAAAAAAGTAAGTACCTATTAAGGGGATTGGAAGCGGGTATTTATTAAGGAGTAGTGTATAGGCAATATTATAATTTTTTCTCATTACGCAGTGTGTTTGTGTGAAACGTAAATGTTCATTAGTTTGAGTAGTGCGTCGTCGAAGATTGTATAGTATACAGGAAATACCTATACGGGTGACGCGCATGCACAAGTCACCAAGTGTACAAATCGTAAATGTAATAGGTATTATAAAAAGCTAAAATTTAAACATTTAAACCAAAAAGCCTGACATTTTAACTACTTAGGATAATCCAATTTTAATTCAGTCAAATAATAATTATTGTTATGTTTCTTTACTGGGTTATGTTGGAAACTAATTTTCATTTACATAATTCAGTTTTGTCTAAAATAATAAAATCAAATTTAAAAAATTTTCTCTATTAAAATGTAATTTATATACATAAAAATAAATAAATTGTTTGCAACAAAATTCAGAAAAGTAGTCAAAGAACTCGTATCAATTTACAGAATTGAAATCAGTCTATCCAAGGGAGTTGAAATTTTATCTGGGTTGTTGGTCTTAAACGTTAACAAAACAGACTGCTTTCATTCCTCTTAAAAGTTTTTTCTACTTTTGCTTTATTTATAATATTTTCATTAAATATTATATAGAAAATAGTACTATAAAATTTATATCATAAAATACCCATATATGAATATATTTTTTTAAAAAAATTTGATAATATGTTCTAAGTATATTTTAATTAATATTTAACTACATTTTATATTATTTTTCAAAAATAATTTAGTCATTATTAAACTAAAAAATTAAATAGAATATTTTTTTTTAATTTTTATGATTTCATTTATTATTTTATTTTATATACAAAATATAATTTTAAACATTAATAAAGAAAATTCTTAATTACATAATATAAATAATATTGTTTTATAAATCTTTGTATAACTATAACATTTATGACTGAAATTTGTTTTTTTTTTTTTTTTTTTGTAAAACTATGAATTAAACTTTTGGATTAAATAATCTTGTACATTTATTAATTTCTTTTATTTAATTATACATAAAATATAAGACAACATGTCATATTGATTACTGGCATAATAAAGCTGATAAACCAAATTTTTTATAATAAATTAATAACATATGTTTTAATAGTGGCATGTAAAGAAATTTCCAATTTTATCCCCTATGTAATGGATATAAATATTTAATTTTATAAATAATATTGCTACATTTGTTACATACTTATATATATATTATTTACGCACAATGTAATTTATATTTATTTTTATAGATGTTGCTCCTGATTTATATTTAACAACTAATGGTGGATATGAAGTGTGGTTATCTAATTCTATAAATGGATTATTTGAATATAATCGAACAATTCCATTTCCTGAAGGTTTAAATGTTGAAAATGTTGGTCAAACTGCATTTATGGATTTACAACTTAAAGGCCGTATGGATCATATTGTACCAGTATGTTTTGATAAGAAGTGTATCAACAGCACTATATATTTTTATGATTCAACCCGTTGGTATAATTTGGGTATTAACTTTCATAATGGTAATAATATTTGGGGCTTTGTTCCACCAATGCCTAATGTACCATATCTAGAAGCAATTACAGTACGACCTGGTGATTTTAATATGGATGGTTACCCAGATTTATTAGGCACATTATGTACTGGAGGTAATCACAAAAAAACAAAAGTAATTTTAATGGAAAATGTTGCATGCACAACAGGTTGTGAAGGATTTGATAGAACTTTTGTTGTTCGATGGGATTTACTTCATTCAATGAATAATAATAATAATAATGTCATGGGGGCATTTTATGATTTCTTTCAAAATGGTATATTAGATGTATTACTGGTTAGTGGAAGTGATGGAAATTACAATATGTCTGCTTTTAAAAATAGTTTAGACTATGATGCAAATTTTTTGAAAGTAAGTTAACTAATAATTTTTACTATTATTGATTAATTGTAATTTATTGATTTCTTACAGGTAATGGTTGTTACTGGTTTAACAAATAGTAAATATGAAATGTTACCTAGTCGCTTAGGAAAGAAATCTCGTACGTTTGGTACAAACTTACCTGGGCCAAAAGTTAGTTATATGACAACAACTCAAGATGGTGATCCTCGCCAAGGAGTAGCAACACAATTACCCCAGTCTGCGTACTATTCACTTTATTTGCCCTATACTATATTTGGACTCGGTCGTACTCCTAACTTTGTAGATGAACTTACTGTTTCAGTATTAAATGAAACTCGTTCCTGGACACAAATTATTCCAAATTCCCAAATGGTAGTAATTCCAAATCCAATAAATGATCCGAGTAGATGGAATGCTAAATTGTTTGTTACACCTAGTCGTTTAATATTACAAAGTGCAGCTGCGCTTGCAGGCACATGTCTCCTTATTTTAGTTATAATTGGAGTATTATATTTTAAAGAACGACAAGAAGATCGCATTGAAAAACGCATGGAGGCCCATAAATTTCATTTTGATGCTATGTAAAATAATAATATTTAATTTTGTGAAATTATATTTATGATTTGGTATTGTGATTATTATTATATTCCAATTTTAAACACAATAATAACTTATACACAGTTTTTATTATTTATTTAAAATGTTCAAAATATTTCAACATTTTTGTGTGAATACAATTTTATAATTTCCTATGACTTAAAATTGTTTTAATCAAATTAACCAAATCAAATTTAATATAAATACACATATTTTTTGTCTCAATATATATATATCCACTTTAAATGTAAGAATATATTTATTGTTAAAGTATAATAATTGTTAATCATTGAAGTTAAGTTTATTTAAATTAATTTCATAATATTTAAAGTTACTTATAATAAATAATGAGATATTTTTTCCTTGTTATATTAGTATTTATAAATCATAGTATGAAAATATAAAATTACATAAGAAAAATATGTATATTATAATTCCATTAAATAAAAATTAATTTACAATGTGTATTTTATATTTTAATAGTTGTTTTAGGCTAAAATTATTTTTGATAATGAAAAATAATTATTTTTTAAATATTATTTTCCTTTTATTGTTTATGTATTATAATAATTAATAATTATTGATGTATAGAACTTAAGTTTATAACTCTAAAACAGAAAAAATGTAGATTAAAAATGAAAACCATCGTTATTAATTAATAATTATTTTGTTTCTAGTTATTACAAGGACTTTAAATCATTTTATGTAAATAAAGTATTAATCACATACATGTAATATATTATATTATGGAATATTCATATAATTGTAAAAATAAAACAAAAATAATTATGATATATTTTTATATTTCTCAAATTCTATTGGTAATTTTATACATTATAAATTTTGGGCTCGAAAATTTGTAAGATTTGCTTTTGTGAAACTATGTATGTATTGCACACTGTGTACATTACATTGCACAGTGTATTTACACTGTTTTGCAAAGTTAACATAAAACTTAAATTAAAAGTATTAAAAAATAATTATGTTTTGTTTTACTAGATGTTATCATTATCTACTAATAAAATTTATTTGGACAGTTTAGAAGTAATATAATTATTCTTAGGATCTTCTAATGTATTTAATTCAAATTTAATTTAATGGGTAACTCTCTACACTGAGAATTTAAAATAATTATTAGGGCTCGGATTTTAATGCAATTGCGTCTTTTTTTTTTTAATGCTTGACACGATGCTTTCCAAGCTTTAAATGTGTTTTAAGAACTCGTTATTCTAATAATGAAATTTTTTTGGAATTTTTTGCATTTTTTGATGTTTTTGATTTTTTATGGCATATTTTAAAATTTTTTGTACATTTTTTATAGTTTTAGATCATTTTTACCTATTTCTTGAAAAAAATTATATTAATATTAAAATATAAAATATTTGTATAATTTTGTACTATTTATTCATTATTAACCATTAATTTAATCAGTCAATTAAAATACTATACATGCGCGCCCAGCTACAATAACACATAAACTGATTAGTCAATTATATACAATTGTATTTGGGTACATCCTTATTGTACGATTGTCAATTACATTTTTATATATAAAAATTTATTAGCAGACAATTGCAGATCATTTAAATTTGAAAATATCAAAGAAATTCTTATTGTTCAATGTAATATTTTTAATACTACAGGTAAATACAAATAAACATATGTGTCATTTACAGATAAATTAAAAGAAGTTATTTAATTGATTTAATTATACAAATATTATGTTATTGTATCATTTCTGTTTCAAAATGATTCACATGGTTCAAATTCAATTTTTTATAATACCTATAAAATAATAATATTTTTTTATAATACTATTTTTTTTAATTTTAATAGAAAATGTGTACTTTTATACAATTATATTATGTTTTTATTTTGAAAAAAACATTTTAGAGCATTTTTTAAATCATTTTTGAAGTTTTTAGGTCATAAATGCATTTTTTGATTGGGCATTTTTCGGTTTATTCAGTGCATTAAAATCCGAGCCCTAATAATTATCTAAGGAAATTATTATTTAATGGTTTGAAATATTGTAGATAATACCCAACAATATTTAAAATTTTAAGTGAAGTTTAACTAGTTACAATAATTAAAGGTAAATAATAAGATCTATCAAAAATATTAAATTTTTTATAATTATTAATTATCTACATACATATATGTATAATATATTATATTACATGCAATATATCTTGAGATTAGATCTTGCCGGACAAAAAGCAACAGAAAATAAAAGAGTAATTTTAAGAGTAACAAGGTTACTTTTTAACTTAAAAAGTAATGTAATGTCATTACATTAATATTTGGGATAACACTACATTTTAGTGATGTAACGAGTAATTGTAATTTTATTACTTTTTAAAAGTAACGTGCCTAAGATTGATTGTTACTATATATTTTAATTGTAAATACATATTATTACTTTCATATTATAGGTACCTAGGTAAAATGGTATGGTAAGTAGAATAAAAATTATAGACGCTTATACTTTGTATGAGAGGTAACATTTACATTGACAGTTGGCAGTTGCCAAAAATGTTTAATATAATATCAAAATATGTAACTATAAGTTATAATTTATAACATTATGTATTGCCGTATTGGTGTTCAATGTATCCGATTGTAATGTGGTTTATTATACTTTTTATAATAAATTAGTAACTATTAAACAGTGTACAAGTACAGTATATTAATGTACCTACTATTACGAGTTATTGCCGTAATGCAGTGTATATGTATTATTATTTAATAAACATATAAAATTGGTATATTATAAAATATAGGACATTGAATATTTCGTAAAATTCTCGTTTTTATGTATATAATGAATGATAAAATTGGCAATTTTGGGCGTTTAGGTCTGTACATTTTACTGAAGTACCTATACTTACATATTACTTAACATGATATCAAAATATTAGAAAAATCCCAAGGTTCAAATTTTTTTTATGTGTTTAAAAATTGAAATTTCAGTAAAATTAATATTTTAAGTATTTAAATGGATTTTTATATATGAAGGAAGACATTTTTTCGACCAGAATCCAGAAATAATGCTCCGATATTTACGAATAGTATAGGTTTTCAGTAGAAAATTGGATGTAGTTGGTTTGGTACTTAAATTAGGTAGTTTTTTTAATTATTCAAAAATGACCCTATGCAGTAGCAAAAACGACGAAAAACGGCATTTTTCACGAAAACTGAAATTTCGACGAATTCGTTTCAATATTTGACGATAACTCAGACAATTTTAAAGTTAAAGAAATAGAGACTAGAAAATTTTATAGGGTGTTTATTTATGTACTATATCTATATGTGTACCTATATGGTTCCTATCATGGCCGTATTCACGGGGGGGGTTTTCCGGGTTCAAACCCCCCCGAAAATTTTTCATCATTTAAGATATTTTCGAAAAAATAATAAGGTTATATAATAAATATAAAATATAATAAATTGAATATTTTTTTACCATTTATTGATCATATAAGAACACAACTTTCTGATAGATTTCAAAAACACAAGTCCTTAATAAGTTCTCTACAAAATATTATTCCAAGCAAATGTATATCTGTCAATGACAAAGATTTAAGTGACTGTGTACAGTTTTATTCTAACATCTTAACAGAGCCTAATAATTTCGCAGTTGAGTTCTCAATATGGAAGACAAAGTGGTCAAAAGAAAAGTCACCTCCAAATACAGCAATCACTGGGCTCGATAATTGCAATTCTCTTTTTTTCCAAATATATATAAACTTCTGCAAATATTAGTTACACTACCTATGTCAACAGCTACTCCAGAGAGAACATTTTCATGTTTAAAACGATTAAAAACGTATTTGAGAAATTCGACTGGTCAGACTCGTCTCAATGGATTAGCTTTGATGACAGTTCACAGGGAAATACACGTTGACCCAGAAAAGGTATTAAATATATTTTCAAAATCATCTAGAAAATTATTATTATAATTTAAAATTAATAATTAATATTATATTATAAACATTTTTATATTATTTTGTATTCTTATAAATTAAAATCATGTAGGTATCTTATAGATTAAATAATAATTAATGTACTCGTATTGTATGTTTATTGAATTGAACTTTTTTATATGTATTGCACAAAAATATATACTAGTAAAATATATACGTAAATATTAAATATATCATATTTCAATATAAGTTTAATTATACTACAATTAATGCTTTCATGTAAAACCCCCCCTGAAAATTAATGCTAGATACGGCCATGGTTCCTATATGTATGATAAAATATTTCATAAAAAATGTCAAAATTTTAATTAATTCCTTCATAAACTGACTGAACTTCGCTCAGAAGGTATAATTACTTTATTAGTTTCTTACATTATTATTTAGAAATTTAGTACAATAATAAAAATAAAACTAATTAGGTTTTATTTTAATTTTAGTTTGTAAAAGTACCATATTGCACTAAAATAGAATAATAATATTAATAAATTATTGTTTTGTCTTTCGTGTATTTTATTGACGTTGATATTCCGTATACATGGTTTGCCAGATATGAAAGAGTATAATAATTGTTTCTATGAAAAATACTAAAATAAAAATCTTAAATAATATCATTTATATAGTTATTATTTTATTTATATAATTATAACTATTATTATAATTATTATATTTATATAGTTATAATTATTATGATTTGGATATCCGTAATTTTATTTATAGATCTCTATTTTGGGAAATTTTTATCCTGCTCTTTGCTGTAGATAATAAAATTTATCATTATTTTGTGCCGTTATTAATACTTTTATAACTATTATTTTAATGAAACCCAAATCACAAAAATTGATATTGTCCGTCTGTCCCTATTATTGTATTATCGTATTTCAATAACAATATTGTCATTCTCAGTGCTCACCAAGCACTAAAGCACCAAACCTATGTTTATTAATTTATTTTATTCAAATACAGCAATTATTTTCCTTACTGTAAGAAGGAGGAGTGTTTAACATCCAAAACATTCGCAGGCTACATTCATGCAGTTAATAATAAAGTATGTTTTTAAAACAAAAAACCAAAAAAATTAGATAATGCAAAAATATCTGATAACGTTTAACAAAAAAATAAAATAACGTTATATAAATCAATATCGTTTAACACACAAATGATATAACTATTGATTATACTATTATAGAATAGCCTATTCTATAATCAATAATATAACGTTAAAATTATTAACGATATACGAAATTAATTTTTCAAATGCAAGCTTGGTTGGTATCAGTTCTTCTATTTTTTATACTATATTATATCAGCTATATAAAAAAAAATCGTAAATGTAATAATTCACAATTAATTGGAATTGCGTTAAGTAAAATGCGTCAATAATATTTTTAAAAATTTAATTTAATATTATTGTAAAAGTATTGAGAAATAATAAGAATAGGTACTAGTATGAATTATACGATTTTCGTTTAAACTATAAAATATCAACTTGAAACAGCTATAAAAAAAAATTGTGACTTGGGATTTTTGTAATATTTTGATGTTAATATGTAAAATTTTCAGATCTTAATGCCCAAAATTGCTAATTTTGTCAAGCATATACATAAAAACGTGAATTTTACGAAATATTCAAAGTCCTATATTTTGTAAATAAATTAACGTTCAAAAATTTTGCCAGATATATAATACCTAAATGAATGTGAACACCCAATAAAATTTTCACATCTGTAACTTCAAAATTGCCCGAGTAATCATGAAATATTGAAATAGAATTCGTTGAAATTTCAGTTTTCATAAAAATGCCGTTTTTCGTCATTTTTGTCGTTTTTTCTGTCGCATAGGGTCAATTTTGAGAAATTCGGAAAATGACATAAATAAAGTACCAACTACATCCACTTTCTAACCGGAAACATATGGTGTTCGTGAAAATCAGAGCATTTTTTCGCGTAGTGTCTTCAGAGTTCAGACAAAAAAAAAAAAAATGACACATCATTGTAAAAACAATACATTCTTCGCTTCGCTCAGAATCTAAAAATTATAAACACCAAAGAATAAATAAAAGAATAAAGTATAAACACTAAGCATCTAAGCATAATATTATTATATTTCGTGAGTACGACCAGTGGCGTAGCTAGATGGGAAAGGGCCCCTGCCGCCCCTGGGCAGTATTTAATATAGGCCCTATAATTAATATAATTTAAATCAAAATTAAAATTTATATACATATTGCAAGCATTGCTTTAAGATTCTGAGTATAGCGAAAGATGTATTGATTTTAATATTTTATAATGTGTTTCCTTTTTAGGTATGTCTAAACACTTTTACTACCACAAATAATGTTTCGAATTTCATGAATAGCGTATGTTTTCATTTGAAAAGTAGATGTAATTGATACTTTATGTAGATCATTTTTCGAATTTCTCAAAATTGAGCTTATGTGTCATGTGATAGGAAAAACTACTAACAATAATACGGAATTTTTTACGAAACTGAAATTCTGACGAAATCAATTTCAATATTTTAGATAACTCAGGTAATTCGAATTTTAATCTCCATAGTGTTTGATAAAATTAGTTATTTTGAGTTTTAAAGTCTGAAAATTTTATTGGAACTAATGAACTATACTACATAATGTTTGCCCGTACTACCAATATATTAGAAAAATCCTGAGTTTCAATTTTTTCTTGTAGGTTAGTTGAAATTTTAGTAAAATTGATATTTATTTTGTAGTATTTATATGGATTTTTCTTATGTTTCTCAATATTTTACAATAATATTAAATAAAATTGACAAAAAATGTTAAGAAACGTTGAAAATCTGATTGAAGCTCAAATTCATACGTATTACCTAACTTATTTACGAATTATTACAAATATTAGGTACATTTAACATTTATATATATATATATAGCTTTTTAAAATATAAAAAGAACCGATACTGCTGTTGAACTACTATATAATGTTATAATAGGTACCTAATAGGTAACCTACTCGTAATCACGTCCGTTATTATAATTATGATCCTCCCCTCCCGTATTTCCATGAACAAAAATAAATAAAATGTTATGTACATGGTAATTTGATCAAATTATTTTCTTTATTACTATTGTAGAATATTCAAATATAATTTTAAAATTAGACAAAGGCCCTCTGAGCTCTAGGGTCCCGGGGCATTGCCCTACGATAGCTACGCCACCGCCACTGAGTAGGTACGACACATCACACAGCTAAAAATGTTACACTTGAATACATTGACAAAAACACAATAAAACTGGTCTTCGACGTTCAGTAAAATATTTATGGATATTATGTTATTTTTAACTTGTATTTGCTGATAAAATGGAATTGCTGCTACAGGTTATATATATAATCGGATAATATTTATATTTATATAAATTATATCTGCAATTATCGCAATCCCGTGCCGCTCATAGACTCGTATGAAACCGTTTATAATCTTTATTTTATAATAATAATTTATTATTATATCAATATACCAGACAAAATTGAAAATAGAAAAGATTTCAGCTTTGTGTAAAGGTTAAGCCATTATTTTTCCTTCCCTAAAATTTGCCCCAGTAGCAGCCCCCCTTAAATGCACCACTGACTATATGGCTATATTTTAAATCATAATACATGACATATTATTAGGTAATACGTAATTAACTTTGCTATACCTACTAGAGTTAAGCCTTTAGCATAATATACAGTTCAACACGTATATACTATACCTATACAACGTAGTAAACTATAGTAACGAACTACTCATACTCATACTCATACTTCATAGACAAGAATAATGTACTACGTTTTAATTTTTGCGATTTCGGACAGTCGCAAATTTACAATAATTTTATGAAAACCTGATGTAAAAAGTAATGGAGTTCGCCCAATAAGGGAATTTGATTCGCCGGTGTTCGGTCACACTGATACCGGAACATACAAACGTGAAAATGTCACGGGGAATATTTTAATCACGAACGAACGTAACGTATAATCTCCAGCGGAAACTAACGACCAACCAACGAACGGCGACCGTGGCAACAGCAGCAGCATCTAGCGTATACATGCACAGTTCATATAGACAACAACGGAAAAAAAGACAATATTTTGGTTTTCCATCCGTTTTCGATTTTCGAATATGTTATCGTCCGCCTCGCTGTTTGGTCCTGTCTAAACGCTCAAATCGATAGCTTCCAAATTTACAATTGTCGTGAGCCATCCAACGCTGTTTTGCCGTCGATAAACGTCCGTTAAACCAACAGAGAACTCATCAGTTTTCCCCAGGCATCGGAAGGACGTGCGGAAGCTTTCAGCAGTTGACTATTCAAAATCAAATGGAATGTCGGTTGTTGGCCGTTGCGTCGTCATAACGGTTGTTTCCATTTTTTATCGATAAATGAATAGGTGAGATTGCACGTTATGTTTAACAATAATATTTTTTTTTGACGTTTTTATTTTATTTACTCTATTCTATAATTATTATTATTATTTTTAATTTTACCGTTTTTTTTCCTCGTTCGGCTGTAGTATCTATCAATAACTGCGTATATATTTTTTCTTTCGCTCGTGTTTATCTAAATCGTCAACGGGTTCGTATTGATAGAATAATAATTTAACCGTTTTACACATTTATCTTCGGTTCAGTGTTCGCGTACGTATAACACTTTCAGTGTTGTTCAATTTTGTGCAATCGAAACGAGAACTGGACGTCAAGTTTTAAATTTTGATGACCTTGATTCGTTGTCGGTTGTACATTTAAAAAATAAATTCATTATTTATAATTTGATGTAACGCAGAATATGTGCCTGTACAATATCGATTTCGTCGTAATATTTTTTTTTTTTGTTACGCACAAATCATATTGTAAATGACAATCATCTTATTTCTGTGATGGCATAAACTCATTCGTATCGTACACGTATTAATTAAAAAAAAAAAAAATACATATTTGTTTTTTGTTTGTTATTAAATGCAGTAATGCCTCATTTTATCAATATACCTAATATATTATTGGAAATAATTTAGTACTTTTACGTATTTATGATCTATTTCTAAAAAAAAAAAAACTTATAAAATGTATTAAATACAATTTTATGATTTGATATCTAAATGACTTATAATTAGATTTAGTGTATCTGAAATAATTAGTGTGCACACTAAAAATTAATGCAACATTAAATAAATTCTATAAATTTGATAATAGATATCTAAAGATACTTTACATTATGTAAACTCATCTGTCTGATAATATAAATATGATCATAAATAAATTATATGAGTATTATATTTTAAAACATTTAATAGTTATAAATTTGAAGTTATAAAAAATTTAATTATAATAATATTTAGTTACCTAGAGGTACTATAAATTAAAATAAAATCTAATCACTTATATCAACGAAAATAAACAATTCAAATTGTATATTATCAATAAACAACATTTAAACATTAAACCAACTTAATTATGACGTAGAATGAGTATAAAATAAATAGTGTTATTATATTATGCAGTCTATTGATACATTTTTAAGAATAAAAATAATTTGTATTAATAAAAAAAGTATGTATTTGATTTTATATAGAAGTTGATTAAAAAATACAAAGTTATAATTAAATTTATTAATTTTATTTATCTGGCATATTTTTCGTCGCTTTTGTAATATAAATGTTAACTAATAAATTATACACATTAAACATATTTAAACAGGTCGTTTTTACTTAAGAATTATTTAAGAATACACTTTTTATAAAGAGTTGTGAAATTAAATTGAGATTTGTAATTACAAGCACACACAATTAACATTAGCTCATCAGAAAGTACCTACTATATCAGATCTATTAAAATAAATCCTATTCATATGCTATCATCTAAAATTATAACAAAAATTTCAGATTTAGTATGTTATGGTGAATGTGATAAATATTATTTCATGAGTAGATCACTCAGACAAAGTAGTCCTCGTACTATATTATCTCCAATAAATCCATAATTATTTTATATAGAAATAAATACATAATTTTACAGTGTTTTATACTATCTTTTCCTATAATTAACTATTAAACATATTATGTATTATTACTACAATTTATTAATATACCTAATTAAAAATAATTATTCTTAAAATGAACAAATATGTTTATAGTTATAATTAACAACCTATGCCTTATTTTAAAAATTCACAAATTAAAATAATATTATGTATTAATAATTATGTCTACAAAGTATTACAGTTTGGTAAAATTAATGTACTCTTAAGAACCCCATGAATTAGCTATATAATATTTTTTGTGATTTCATATGTAAACAAATGTTGACTATTTGTTCTACAACAATCACCAATTAAAAAATATAAATTTCAAAAGAAGTTCCCAGAGAGATTTGACATTTGCAAAAAGTCATATTCATAGGTATGAGTGTTTTATTTTAGAAATGGACACCATTTTACGAGTAAATATATTAAATTTAAAACATGAAACTCTTAATGACATATAGGTATATAACTTGCTCTTTGTTTTTATTAATAAAACTTAATAGGTTTTTTTTTAATTTTGTAAGAATTATTTAAAAAAAAAAATTATTTCTCTTGAAGACTTATACTACCTACATATACCTGTATTATATTATAAATGTCTAGAAAAGAATAATATTTATTTATATACCTATACAAGTACATAGTATAGCAGTGGCAGATTTATGGGGGTACTATGGCATTTAAAATTTTGAACCCCTCCCCCCAGATGCTGATATAATGTATGTTATTTGAAGTATACTGGCATATTATATAATAATGTAAACGTATAAACAGTGCATTTGAATTATTGAAATATGTATTATTTTTCAGGACCCCTTAAAATGTTGAAAATCTGCCACTGTTTTATATTATACATTTTAAGTCATTTTGTTTGATCTATTTCATCATGAACAATTTTAATGACATTACTTCCATCTCTATTTAGTGATAAGCATGCAAATGTGATAAAAAAAAATATGAAAATTTGAAAAAAAAATTTCAAATTTTTGAAAGGAGGTGAAAATATAATAAAGGTGTGATAATTAGGTGGAAATATAATAAATTAATATGCATTTATTAGGCATACCATGTACCTTTTTTTCTTATTAGTAATATATAATAATTAAATACAATTTGTAAAATGTGTACCTATATCTACAATAAGCATTTGTGTTAATATTTTTTAACATGAAATTAACTTGTGAAGAAACCACCCTTTGGTGGCACTCCTACTAAATATAGATATCTAGATATAAAAAGAAAGAAACAGAATAATCATTAAAACAAAATGATCAAAGTCAATTTTTTAATACCTATTTAATATGTATAATAGGTATTTGTTGAAAATTATACAAGATATATTATACATTTTTCAAATATAAAAATACCTACCTTTTTTTAAAAAATATGTAATATCACAAAGCTGGTTTGAGATGCCAATTCGTTTTACAATATTAAGCATAGGCACGATTACAATTATTACAAAGGTGTAGGGTACATTTGCATCTCCTATAATTATCTATCTGCACGAAAATAAACTTTTTCAGCTAATAAAATGTTCTGTTAAATAAATAGGTATTTTATATAAATTATATTAATTGTATATTATTTAAATTATAATTTCAATGTTTTAGTAAAATAACATTAACATGTGTGTATTCGGAAATAGCTTTTTTTTTCGACGTTCAGAGTTCAGTAGTTCGGTGTATTTCGTACGTTCTCTGAAATTGTAGAAAACGGACGTGTTGAGTTACATAAACTTTTTAAAATTATTCAAGAAAAATCCGAGTTCTGTTTTTAGTTAAATAACTCAAGTGATTATAACGAATTATAACTTACGTGGATAAATTAAAATAACTAAAATAAAATCAGATGTCTGTTCACACATGTCATACATGTCCTACATGATTCCATGTTTAACCGTCCAAATTAAAAAAAAAAAAAAAAAAATTGTAGAAAGTAAATAGGTATACTTTTTTGATTGATATACGAGTATGTATATATATCTATAAGATATGTATGTTGAAAAACAAGAATTTATATTTTCAAAAACACGGATGCCCTTTTTGGAGTAGATTCGAATTGGATATGTGTGTAGTGTATTATTGTATTAATGAATATATAATAGGTATATGCTTATAATATTAAGTAATTAAGGGATAAGAATAAACATTTAAACAAATAGATTTTATAATGATTTAATTTGAAGACTGGTAAATACGTTTTTCCAAGATAAATTATTTATATAGTTAGCTTTAGTGCTTTCGTCTTGGCTTCCAAATTACAAAAATTAAAATTCATACTTCTTCGTATCGTGTATATTTTTGATTCATTAGTTTTTTATATGTTCTGTTTTAATAATAATAATATTAAAAACCGCTTGAAATTAAAAAAAATCTTAATATACCTATGTTTAATCTACGTAGATAGAAGCGTTGTTTCACTAAAAATTAAAATACCTAAATAAAATCCAAAAAATAAAAATAATTTTATTATTATTAAGATTAATAAGTACTTATTTATGTGTATGGTAGATTTATATAATTTTTTCAATAAATAACATAGGTAGTAATAAGTAGTAATAGTTTATTAGTGTAATGTCGTGTTTGATTATAGAATATTATCTATTCCATATTACTTATATTAATACCTAAACGCCTAATACCTAATTATTAGTTTATAATTTATAAACACGTCATCTTATTCTTATTTTATTATTCCCTTTTTATTTTTTATATCATTCTTTTTTTGCAGTCTTACATCTTATTGAAAATTGTATATTTATGATACTGACTATTAATTGATCGTGTTTTATTTATAAATATTTGTCGAAGCAAATGCTGAAATCTGGAGTTATGTGTTTGTCAATTTATAGAATAATAATTATGATTATGTAATTTCAATTATGCATCAATATCAATGTATCACATGCCTATATTGTCTATATTTAACTTTGTTATATAAATATTGTAAATGACACATAATAATATACTAATTGGGTTTTAGAAAAAACAAACTGAACTCGTAATACGAGCTCAGATTCAATTTGAGAATGTATACATTTTGTATATCTAATTTTTAAATAGCCTTACTAAAATTAATTTTAACTCCTCTAACTTGGAAAAATCTAGTTACGCCTATAAGCTATAACTGTTATGTTAATAATTATACTAAATGAAAATAAATGTACCTGTTTTATAGTATTTCAATTCGTTCTCCAGAATTTTTTTATTAATTAATTAATTTCAAACTTGTGTTATGTATTTATATACTTGTGTATTCATCATTCACGTAGGAAACCGGTCTATGTATATATAATATATATTTATACACATATGGAATGGAATTATTTAATTACGTATAAATTGTTGGACCACGACCGTTGCGGATACGTGTGGCATATTCGAAATTTTAGTGTACCTACCTAGTTTATACGTACCTTTAGACCTGATCCACGTTGTAATTAAATAATAACCTAATTATCTAAAAGACAATTTGTGTGAACTAAAGACCAAGAGGCTTTTGTTTTTATCCATCATATTGCTAATTGACATTAATTCTAAATTTAAACACATACATCATACCTTATACTTATGTAAATACAAATTTACAACTATAATCAACGAAAAACTTACAGTGTAATAGTAATTAAAATTTCGTTTATAGTAATAAAATTCAAAATTATTTGAAATATGTAATACTATAATTATTACGTTAGGTACTAGGTAGGTATTAAAAGTACATCACTGTACTTTATTTTCATAATATAAAATATAACTATAGGTGTAAGCAGTGTTCGAAGTGGGGAAAAAAAGTAGGGGTGCTATCGGTCTTCAAAAAAGTTAGCGTCCCTCAAATATGCTTAAGTATATTATGTTATATCAATATATCATAGGGGATATAATAATTAGTAGGGGTGCGCAAAAAAAATATAAAAAAGTTGGGGTACTCCGTCTCCCTGCGCACACCCCCCCCCACAATTCGAGCAATGGGTGCAGCATAGCATAATATTTCATAAATATTTTTATTGTATTATACAAAAGAATTATTTATTTAAGTTTATATATAATATTCGTTTTATAGTGAATAAATAAAAAAAAGTTAAAAAAGTCGGAGTGACCGGTCGCGCCTTGGAAACCGTACCTTAAAATAGTGTTCAATTATTTATTAACTTAGTTTATTATATAATTTTTGTAATAATTATAAAAATGTGTATACCTATTTCACGAATAAATTAAATTATTAAGTATCTTCCTCGTTTCTTCGCTTTAATATTGGTAATTGTGGAGGAGCCAAGTTCACAGATATAAGTTGTAGAAAAAAGTGATATATTTATTACCCTTTCTGTTATTATTTGGTACCTACTCGGTATTAATAAACTCCAGAACTGAAAAAGACAGATCGTTATTTTTTAAATTTAATAAATGATCTGATTGAAGTTCCAATAATTGTTTTTGTTTAACTAATTTTAAATGGGATGTAGTATCTGATATTTCTGCAAAAGGATTGCACACCCAATCATATTCGTTATCAGGAAGAGATGGAAAATATTTTTAATTATTTTTTTTTTTAAATGTTAAGATGGATAGTAATCAAATCAAAAGTTACTTCTCCATTTGGATCAACATCTGCTATTAATAGAAAGTGGGTTATTTGACTTATAATATTATTTATGTTTTCCAAGATTGAAAATGTCTAATAGATAATCCTCGTGTTAATCAAATATGTGCCGCAATTATTATGTGGTTTCTAATAGTCTTGACGTCTTATCCCGCGATAAAAAAGAGTTAACCACTGAGTTCAAACATTTTACTGCTTATAATTTTTTCATTTTGCTTATTTATCCACACACATGTTAAAAATGTTACAATAATATAATTAAAATGTACTACACTCGAATACTCGATGTCTATTGAATTTTTCTCATACGAACTTAATTGAATTTCGTATTTCTATTGCACACAATATTAGACCATAAACTATTTTATTGGTTAGATTTTGTGAGGAAATAAAAAAATTGATAATTTATTCATCTCTCAAATGTAATTTCTAATGTCACTCCTAATTGTGTTATTTCTTCAGTTCTAGTTTTGTCTTTTGTAGAAATAGGAAAAAATTACTAATTATGTATTACATTGTTTAAATTACAAAAATATTTAATTATGCGTATAGTATATACTCGTATTCCATTGTTAGTATCTATTCTATTTAAAATCGTTTTTAAAGTTTTTTGTATTTAAGTTTAAAGAAACAACGTTGCAAAATTTTTAAAAGGTGTTTGAGACCTGACTATAATGCAAGTGCTTTCTAATTTTTAATTTATTATACAATGTTACATCACTTAATATTTTTTTTGCCAGAGTCCCTTTATTCTGGTGTTAGGAAATCAGCTTCCTCTTTTTTATACATACATAATATCAAGTATTAATGTCTATATACGTAATGGCCGATGGGAGGGGTTGAATTGCTTTAGTTGATCCCCTATTCTCTAACCAATGTCCCAGCTGTCTTATACCACCTGGCCTCTGTTCTCCCGCCATATAGTCTTGGTGTAGTATAGACATATACCTAGTTCTCTGCATGTCAATTTTTTTTTTTTTTTTTTTTTTTGTTATAATACTTTTAAGGTTTTGTTATTCATTTAAACTTTTATACAACTTTAAATATTAATATTATATAAAATTTAATTATTTTATGTTTAAATGTCTAAACGACCTTATAGATGTATTAATGATCAAGAATATCAAAATATTTATAATAAACGAATGCTTTTAATTCCACAAAATGATGAGTGAGTTTTAAACATTTTATTGCTAAAAGTACAGTAAATGTAGAACATTACATTTATTTTGCATTTTCTTTTTAAATATATTATGAGAAGTATATTTTTAATTAAATAAAAACGAATACCTACTCTCTTTTCTTTTAGATTCATTATGTCATGTTTAGTATTTTATATAATATGTATGAATTTTATTATTTGTTTTATTTTATTATGTTAAGTTATTTACAAATTGAGTCTATACTTAATATTTTTTTTTTATGTAATATCACAATATAATTATAAATTATAAACTAGTAAGTAATTATGTTATAAAATAATGTAAGTAGTACTAGTACTGCATATTAAAAAGTGCATGTATCTAAAATATTTTAAAATTAAAAACTCCTATACTCATAATTTTATATTCTGTTAAAATATCTGTTATGTGTATCACAATATAATTTGTGTTAAACATTAATCATTTTCACAGAATTATTTGTATATCTCATTTTCTTACCAATCAACAATCAATTTCTAAAATTCAATAATTAGGTAATAAATGTATTGTTTTTTTATATTAATCTCTATTTCAAGTTAAATTAAAACAATAATAATCAATATTATATTTTCATTTTTAATTTCATCATATAGGTAATTATTACAAAGAAGAAATGGCTTAAAATTAATGTTGTATCTACCTATTGTACTTACACAATAATTTAAAAATTTTCAACTTCTAAGAATTTTATAAAGGTTTTAAAAGATATATTACATTAGGTATATCATAGATCCATTAGGTATGATTGAGGTTTTTTTTAAAAAAAAAAAACTAATTACCAATAGTAATATTAAATATATACATTTTATTATACCTATTTAATATTATTATTTCATCTTTATGTACTAATGTAAATAATTTCATAATTTAATTATTAAAATGTTTTATTAATGCAATTTATTTAACTTATATACCTAATATAATAAAAATATTTTATTTTATTGAATTAAAGTATATAATATTAAATACCTAATATAATTTACGGTTTTGTTTAGGATGTGACCTACTAAATACAAATTGAGTTTAGTATGTGACCTATCAATACGAATGAGCGATATTGTTATATCTTATAATATATATTATGTTATGAGTATTTAGATCCATTAGATAAAAATTTGAATATAAATAAATTTCAACAGACTAAATCATATTGATATATAATATGTAAATTTATTTTATTTTATTTTATTATTATTTAGTTAAATATTACAAGTAATTTATCAAAACATATTATCACTTTATTTTATTCTTGAATAAAATTGAATATTTGTTGTAAGTGGAAAATATTCAAATAATCTTTTAATTTTCTTAATATACCTAATACATTTTAAACACATTATATTTTTATATTTATTTATGTATAACATTTAATTTTTATATATTACCTATATAATAAATGAAATATTAATTTTGTTTGTAATATTTGTTTGATGTTATTAAAATATATTAACTATAATTTCTACTAAATCTCTTGGTATCAGAGTACCTAAATGATATGTCACATACTAAACGAATATGCATTTTACTAATGGTTAGGTATGTAGGTACTAAATATTCAAAAGGTTTCATTGTTATTATTCTTTTAATAGGAATCATTTCATGTTTCTATTCCCATTACTTATTTTTTACTATTTAGATTTTTTCATTTTGATAATATCCTTATAATAATTATACTAGAATAATGTTAGTCTTATTATTTGAAGGGTCTAAGAAACAGGATTTACGGTCTGTAACTCACACTCATTATTTCAAAAAAAGATTAGTCCTTTGTTATTTGAATATAAAGGAATTATATATACCCACCTTACATAACTTAGATGTGTAGCTTTCAGATTTCTTTTTAATAGTATATTAATTTTTATAAGTAAAATGAGGATTTTTTAGATATTTTTGTTTTGCTTATTATTACATATTTTTTTATTTAGTTTATTTTTTATAAATCAGAAAATATTGTGTATTTTATATAAAAACAAATAATATTAGTTAATATTTAATTTAGTTGTTTTTCCTTGTAAAAAAGAATTATAATTATATTTTTTTCTAATTTAAATTACTTGCCTAATAATTTAATTTTTTTTATTATTTTAAAATTAATTAATTCTCATTGTTTTCATTGAACATTTGTATTTATTTATTATTACATGAATAGATATTATATAATAATATTTTATTATTATAAAGAATGGATTATATGGTTTTTAATCAATTTACTTAATCTATGTAGCATTATGATTATTAGTAATAAAATATTAATTTATCGACCATTAAATTCAACAGTAAAATCTATTTTACATATTTAATTATTCCTTTGATTAGAAATTATTTTCGGTTTGAGTATATTTAATCAGGTTTTATGGAAATATTGAAAAATGATTTTACATTTTTATCGATGCATATTGACATTATATTTTAAATCTCAATGAAACATTGTTTATTCATTAAAAATTTAAATAATTGTTTAGGTCCAGATCAGGTTACGACAGTGAAACAGATGATGGAGAAGATTCAGATGATTATGCGGTACCACTTGGTATCCCAATATTGTCAAGTGATGACGGTCGACGGTTGGTTGAATATAGACCATCAAACAACTCCATCAACAAAGGTCGTTGGACCAAAGATGAGGTTAATTCAATTATTAACAACAACAAAATTTTCATTAGACTAATATTTTATTTTATTTTATTTCTAGGATATGCAATTAAAACAACTTGTAGAAGAATATCAAGAACAATGGGAAATTATTGCACAACATTTTAGTGATCGTTCAGATATTCAATGTCAACAGCGATGGCACAAAGTTGTGAATCCTGATCTTGTAAAAGGACCTTGGACAAAAGAAGTAAATTGATTTTTTATTATGTTCAATTACTAATTTATTGAGGCTTTCATGGATTGGAATAATATTGTAGCTATTTACAGAAATATCCATGTTTTGGTTTTGGTTCCAAAACGTCAGAACTAAAACCTGGATATTTCCGCAAATAGCAACAATAATGTTCAATTCTAATAAGGTATTTAATTTTCCATAATTTTGTGTTATCAGGAAGATGAAACTGTTTTGGACCTTGTAGAAAAATATGGACCTAAAAAATGGACTCTCATTGCACGACATTTAAAAGGCCGCATAGGTAAACAGTGTCGTGAACGATGGCACAATCATTTAAATCCAAATATAAAAAAAAGTGCCTGGACAGATGAAGAGGATAGAATTATATTTAGGGCACATAGTCAATGGGGGAATCAATGGGCTAAAATTGCAAAGTTGTTACCAGGAAGGTAATTTCAATATATTTATTTTTAAAGTCTTACTATATTTTATAAATGTTCACATCAGATAAATAATTAATTGTTTTGAAATTGTATAGGACTGATAATGCTATAAAGAATCATTGGAATTCAACAATGCGACGAAAATATGAAATTGATGATAAAGGTGAAGTATATGGTAAAAATATACTAAAACCAAAAACTAAAAGTATCAGAGCTCCAATGGACAACAGAGAAGAAACCACTAAAAATATTCCAAATACATCACAAGTTAATCAGTCAGAATATATTACCATAGATATGCCAACACAGGTAATTTAAAATTTATATACGGTGATATTTTTTAGGTGCATTAATTTAATCTATAGTTTTAGTTTTCTCAGGTAAAAAAATTGTCTTTAGAGTTCAGACATAAAAATAAAAAAAGATACACATTGTTGTAAAACCAATAGATTTCTTTGCTTCGCTCAAAATCTAAAATTATGTTTATCAATTAGTTTATAAGTGATAATAATTATTTCACCAATCAGTAGATAAACAATTAGTTATACCAACATTTAATTTACCAAAAAATGTTCGGATTACCAAATTGAAACTCTCATTAAATACTGATAAACCTGCAGTTATTTATCTAGTTACATCTAACTGTTAGTTAACACTATTGGTTATTTTATCAACTGATAAACTAGGCCTTAATAATTTACTAAATAGTTAACATAACATTTAATAAAGGTACCTTAATTTAAAATAAAAGTTTAGAATAACTGAAATAATATGACATAAAATATGTAAATATAAATACATATTATACAAAAATATAATACATTAATAAATTAATTATTACTACTAATATTAACGTTTGTTAATATTACCTTCAATTTGTTTTTAGTACTTAGGTTGGATACCTCCAAAGTATATACCCGATGATATTCTTCAGCCTAAAGACCATGAACAAGATGTACGAGAAAAAGCTGAAGTTGTTGCAGCTGCAGAAGTATTGAATTCTTTAATGACAACACCCCAAAAGAAAAATCAAATTACAATTAAAGATATATTTAAAATTAATTATAAGTTTGAGTCTCCTCCTAGGCCTGCATCAGTACCTTTACAAACTAATTCTCCATCATGTTATTCACCATATAGGTATAATTATAATGAAGTAATTTATTTTATTTTATTTATATATAATTTATTATTTTATATGCATAAGATTATTTGAAACTGGTGGTTTTATTGAAACTCAACAAACCAGTAGTAGCATTGTAGGTAGTTCCCCAGATGAAGGATATGTAGAGCTTCACCTTGTTACACCAACTAAAACACCAAAAAAAGAACTATGTCCAGAGCCTTGTAAGCAAAAATAAAAGTATAATTTTATTTTATTTTATTTTATAAATTATTATATCTTATAGATTATCACTATGATGTTATTACACCAAATAAACAAAATTTATTTTCTCCAAATAATAAAGTTCATCGACGGCGAAGAAGTTTTTCAGAATATCCTGAAATCGGCTTAAATTTACAGTGCAATGTAAGTAAAATAATAAAAGCTAATTTTGTTTACATTACATATGGGTAAAGTATTAAAAATCAGTATAGGTAATTGACTTAGTTTTGTTTTAAAATTTTTGGAAAGCTTCTTTTTTGAATTTAAGAATAAATACTGCTGTTGTTGACACATATATTAATGTATTGTTTTATTTAAAGGTAAGATGATTGGTTTGATTATTTATTAATGGGTGCTTTCTAATGGTTTTTCATTAATATACAGTTTTGACATAGGTACTACATCTCATTCACTTCACAAATATAAAATAATTGTATTTGTAACTTTTATACATTCAAAACCATACAAATGATTTGTTTTTGATACATGCTGTATTACTTTATTTTTACATATACTAGCACAATTAACTCGACTTGCTTCAATTGCTCAATAGAAATAAATTTTATGTGTGCATTATTAGTATTAAAAATGTGTTAAAAAAATAATTTATAATTGGATAAAATGGGTTTTAATAAAATGTCTACATTTCTAATATTTAAAAAAAAAAAATTTATTAAACCAATTTTACATAATTTTATTATATTTTATAATATATTGAACAGTGAACAATATAATATAATAAATAGTATAATAATTTATTTTGATCATTATTATGATGTAGTTACCTTTTTTGCCACAACTGTATACCAATTTTTGTATTTATTCATTTCAAGGGTGCATTTTAATTACATATATTCTTTCGATTATGGGTTATGGGACATTTTCACTTTATCATCCTGATATTCATTTAATACCTACAACAAAATAAAATATTTCTAAATTCATATTCATTTCATTGTTATTCTTATTTAAACATTGAATATATCCATCAGTTTTCTATCATAGATTAAACCTATGATTTTATTTAATATTTAATTAATATATAAATTAATAAATTATATTTATAAAAATTATAAGTTAATTGACTCTAAAATTATAAAAACTTAGTTTATATTTTGAAGTTTGTCGCATTATATTATTTTTATTACAAAGATTATTTCCATTCATATCAATAGTATTCATTAGATTAAATATAGAAAACTAATTGTTGAAATATTAATTTATGTATTATTTAGTCTATTAAATAAAATTAAAATTAAAAACTATAATTACGTTGTTACCAAATATAATATTTTTGTTAAAATTTTAATTTTTAACTTGTTCAAAATATAAAAATAATTGGTGTGAATTAATCTGTAATATGAATAATTGTATGATTATTTATCCAGCATGTGTTTTTAAAAATAAATGAATTATGTAAACAAAATTGGCACCTTTTTAAAATTGGGTTTGATAAGAATTGTTTGCTTAAAAAATTGAGATGTGTGTGTCTTTGTGGTCTAGACTATTTTGTCAGGCTTGAGCATACCTGGGACACCTGAAAAAAGAACACCAATAAAACAGCTTCCATTCAGTCCCTCACAAGTATGTAAATATGTTATGATTTAATTCCATTTTTACTATTGCTAATCATATGCATGTAATTGACCCATATGTAAGCAATTAGTCATGTTGTTTTTAGTATTTGTCTTTGTAATATTATAAATTGTACGAGTATGGTAATCATTTTTTTTTTATTATTTTTTTTTTTTATAAATATTCAATGATTAATAATTACAGATAATATAGATTTTATTATTATGTATTAATTATGTTATAAGTAATTTAATTTTACAGTATTTTATCATGATTATTCAGAATTTGAATTCAGATTACTCATCTAGAAATTAACAATGTATAATGTATATATAGCTTAATATAAATTAGTGGTAATTGGTGTATTCAATTGCTACACTGCTCAGTTATTAAGCTTTGCTTTTAATTTAATATAGTCGTATGTACAATTTATATAAATTATATATTTTGTGCAGGGTTTGGTATATATATTTGGTGGTTTTGTTTTATTTTACTATTTTGCAAATATTTTTGGATGGAATTCTTTGCACTTAATTTATTATAAGTTGATATAATTTAAAAGTATATATCTATTGCAATTTTATATTAATAGACTTTTCACTTATTCAATATTTATAATTATATTGTTTATAAGATATGTATTATCCATAATAATTTTATATTAATTCAAATTATTGTTGTTACCATTGAATATTTTAACCATAAATATAATTAATATGATTACCATTTTTTTATTTTTCGCTATAAAAATGTATGTATCTAATGCCTTTAAATTTGTTCAATTAATCTATATTATAATTTAAAAGTATATTATTCACTCTTATAATTTATTTTTAGTTCTTAAATAGTCCAACATTATCATTTGATGTTAATTCATCTTCAACACCTGTCAAACGTTTTTTGGCTAGTTGTAGTAATAAAACAAACGAGGATACCAGTGATCAAACTATTAAAGCAGACACTTTAGTCACACCAAATTTAACTTATAAATTTGCTAGTAGGAGTCGTGACGATATTAAAACTCCAGAAACAATATGTAAAATTAATACTCCACATACACCTACACCATTCAAAATTGCTCTTGCTGAAGCTGGCCGTAAAATGGGTGTGAAGCATTTGGTAAGAAATAATTTGGCATTGTCCACATTTATCATACTAAAACGTTTGTATATATTATTAGACCCAATCCCCATCAGCTTTAATTGAGGACATAACTGATTACATTAAACAAGAGGATCGAGTTAAAAAAGAATCAGAGTTTTCTGATTCACAATATGAAACTGATAGCTCTAATATGTTCTGTGTAATGCATTTATTTAGATTTTAATTAGATTGTTATTACCATTAATAAATTAAATTTAACTTACATTTAATTTATTTTTTATAGGATACTAATGATACAGTTGCATTTGGAAAAGAAAATGCAGAACCTATGTCACCTACGCCTCAGAAAAAAGCCAGAAAATGTCTTGCACCAGTTTGGGCTTCTCCAACTGCTTCTTGGAATCAACCTATTGATAATTCTGTAAGTCACTTATTTGTTCATCTAATATCAATTTAAACAATAGGTAAATTAATTTTTAATTAAAACATGAACACATTAATATCAATATAGTTACCTATAAAATTTTAAAATATTAAAAATTAAAACAATAATTATGTGCATTACGCTTTATAATATAGTTCATTGAATAATAAACAATATATTTTTTAGTCTAAAATGATTAGAGATACTCACACTGGAGAAATATATACATCAACTAATTTAGTCAATGATTCTAGAAATATGTTTACACCCGAGGAATATTCAGCTTCAAAGGTAAAAATAGTTTTGTTTTTTTCCATTCACGTTAACTTGGTTTGAAGTGTGAATAATATTATATCAAATCACCAAACCTGTCATCTTTCTTTAAGTGTGCCGCCCATGTTTAGATTTGAATTTTTTTTATTTATTTTTGTATTTCTCGTAACTTAGATTTTTTGTTTGTTTTGTTAATATTTTTCAGGTATTTGGGTGAGTAGGTCATTAAAAAAACCTAATTTTTCTTTTTCACTATAATTTTGCACTTTTAGAAACATGATTTACTTGAAGTTTATATTTTTGCACCTCACATATTTTGTTTCAATCACTACAACTTATAATAGTACTTATAAACTACTTTTTGAAACTGCATGAAAAGAAATTGAATATTAAATTTGATGCAAAGATGGATATAAAGGTTTTTCTTATTATCATGTACATGAATTTTTGTATGTTTTCTCAAATTTGATGTGATTCTCGTAATCTATTTTCATAAATATATATTTTATAAAAAATATGTTATGGACTGTAACTAGAACAATTTAAATAATATAGTATTTTTGGTTACTATAAATTATAGTAATTTTTGCATATTTTTCAACTAATTATTTTCATGAAACCACTATTACTAATAGTGAAATATCAAATCATAACTTTCAAATATTATGAAAGTAGAAAGTATCCTACTAATTTTAGTAATACTTAGTAGTTATTTATTATTATTGTAGTGGTCTACTTAAATTTTGACTGTGCAATAAAAATTTACGAATATGTTAAGAAAAGTGGGTTTTATGCTCCGTAGAACTTGAACTACTGTTTTAAGTGACACCTTAATTGACTCAACTTTGACTATGGCCTTAAAAGTTTTCCAAGAGATTTAATATGTTTTAGCGTATATAAATATATATTATTCCTATTTAATATATTTTATTTATTTATAATTAGGGCTGGGTCGATGTACAAACCGATATTTGAACCGATATAAAAAAAAAAAAAAAATTTATGATAGTGGTCATATTTTTAATATATTGGTTATCGGTTTAATATCGGAAAGCAATATCGTTTTTTTTTTAAGGAAGTGGCTATTTCAACGTCCGACGTGAATTTATTATTTTCACATCCTATGCTGTGATTGGCCATATTATTGATAAGCAATTTTTTTATAGTGTATTATAATTACGGCCGTGAACATAACACTACGATATATCGATATTATTACGACCTTATTTAGACCTTAATATATACAAATTCAATATTTCAATTATATATTCTAGTCTCTAATACTAATTAAAAATTAATGACATCTAGATGTATCACGTATGCGTCTAATGTTTATGAGTACATTCTAATATTCCAGACTCCAGTATAAAGGTTATAATGGTTGATTGATATAAATAGATCTTGACTTATAAGTATAACTATTTTACTATGTTATTATTTATTTTGGGCAAAGTTAAAAATTATGTTATTCAGCAGATATATTATATTTTCACGGTAAGATAATTTGTAACTTTGGTATTTGTTAGGTAGGTCATCATATCAAAAATGTAAGTTTTATAATATTAGCATTGTCTAATACACTATCAAAAAACTGCTTATCAATAATACGGCCAATCACAGCATAAGACATGAAAATATATAGATTCACGTCGGATGTTGAAATAGCCACTTCCTTTTTTTAAATATCGGCTCATGTAATTAGAAAAATTTAGATTTTTTAAAATATCGGTTATCGGTTTAATATTGGAAAAAAATTTGGTTTATTGGTTATTGGAAAAAAACAATATCGGCCCAGCCCTAGTTATAATAATAATGCTTTTTAGTAATGCACAATACAATTAGAATTAGTTTTTTAGTGTATTCATTTTTTATATTATAGTATGAAGTTTAAATATATAATAGGTGTAAATACCTATTAACATTTAGAATTTTTAAAATTAATTTTTACACATTACATTAGTATTGAGTCATCTGTTTTTTTTTTGTTTTTTTTTTTGCATGATATAAAGGATTTTAAAATTATAGTTATAAATTAAAATATAATTTTAATATTAAATAATTGCGATTATGTTTTGTTCAAAATAAAATCGATAACTGAATAGTTATACGAATATTCGAATATTATGGAAACAATTTAAAATTCTGGGACATTACTATACAAAAGTTTAAAATATGTATAAAAATATCACCCGAGAAAATTTATCGGAATTCCGAGACAAATGGCCACCCTCTTTATAAAAATATCTACTGATACAAATTAGTTATATTTATATTATATAATATATATATATATATATATCTATATAGTTTTCAAACTTAAGTTCATTAAATATAATGGATTAATATTATGCTTATAGTAGTAAAATAAATAAATGGGTCAATAATAATATTTATAACAATATAATTTGTTCATAACTATAGTGTTAACAATATATAATATAAGTGACATTTTTTAAATATTGATATTTATTATTACACTATTTCTCCATTCACAAGTGTGTAATTTTAAACATTTATTGTTTAGAAAATATTCATGAAATTTTAAATTATGCACATAATTAAATTCCAGGAATAAAAAAAAAAATCATTTAAAAACTAAAACTAGGTATTGTTTTATTATGTATTAAACAGTAATATAAATATTAAAACAATAAGAATTTAGAATATAAAATATAAACAATAATAATTATTATTATTATGCTATTAATGGGACAATAAACTATAATTAGAGTTTAAAAATATATATATATATATATATTTAATAACCTAAAGTATCTTCAAAGAAGAAATTGGATGTTGTGTTTATTTTATAGATATATCTTATAATTTTATTAATTATTGACTTAACAAAATTACAAACTTTAAATGAATTGTATTTGGGAGGTATTAAGATAATGGATAAATATTAGGTATATATTTGCTTATAAAATAAAAATATTTGTAAACGTGAAATAACTGACAAAGTTTTAACTAGTGTTTTAAAACATTTATTTAAATTAAAGTCGTCATCTTGATTATTAATTGGAAGTATTATTGAAGTACCTAATATTATATGGTGTAACTTTGTTCTAATTCAGAGGTATTCAAACTTTTTCACCCCATAGCTCCTTTTTGTCTTCACAATATATTCAAGGCTCACAAATTAGAAATGACAAAAAAAAAAAAAAAAAAAAAAAAATGGTTATATTATGCATGTAAACTATTATAATGTATTTATATTTGTTTATTTAACATACGACTGTATGATTTCAATTTACAAATAAATGGTTATTCATAAACAAATGAAACACACATTCAACTGGTCGTGTGTGTGTTTCATTATCGTTTCATAATCACGCTAAATTATTACATTAATTTTATTTTTTGGATATTTCCACGGCTCCCTTCACTAACTCACGCGACGCCCCTGGGAGCCGCGACGCACAGTTTGAATACCTCTGTTCTAATTAAATTATTTGATTATTATTTTGTTAAATATTATAATTTAATTAATGTTATAAAATGTTCTAACTAACATTAATTACAACAATTCACTGTTTAATATCAATATAGAATAACTTAAACATCTATTATTTTATTTTACTACAAGAAAATGTGGAGAGGGATATAATTTAAATAGTAACTAATTTATTAAATTACTATTTAGTAACAAAATAAATGCATTATAATTTTATATATAAATTTTGCCATGTAATTTTAAAAAGCAAGGGAAGGAGTACAGGTTTAAGTTTAAGTTTAGGATATTGTCAAATTTTGATTAACATTTATATGCAAGATAAATCATTACATTCGTGAAAACGATTTTAAGCGAAGTTCATCAGATAATATATGTATTGATTACAATTTTTACATTTATCACTCCAATATAAATATATTATATATATAATATATCGTTCAATATAAATAATTTATCATAATACCCCTAAATAAGTCACCTAAATACTCAAATCTGACAGTACTTAGCCCAGTATTGTTTTTCGAATGTAATGATTTATCATGTTTACACCTGTATCCCTTTCACACCAGTATCATTTCCCATGCTTTTTATACTTTAAACAGCTACAAAAAAAAAACCTAAATGTAATATTCACAATTAATTGGAACTAAGTTAAGTAAAATGTATTTGAGCTTCAATAATATTTTCAAAATATTTTGTCAATTTTATTGAATATTGTGAAATATTGAAATTTAATAAGACTAATCCATTTAAATACTTTAAATATGGATTATACTAAAATTTCAACTAAAATACCTATAAAAAAATTGAGACATGATGTTTTCTAATATTTTAGACATATGTTGAATCTATATATCAGTATGCTTCAATAAAATTTTCCAAATTTTGGTCTTTTTTTTTATTAATTTGCATTGTAAAAGTATTGAGAAATAATATATATAATGAATAATATGATATGTATTCTTAGATTTACAATTCAAATTTAAACGGCTATAAAAAAAAAAATGAGATTTAGGATTTTTCTAATATTTATAACATTAATAAATTCTAAAAAAAATTCCACTCCTTTTTTTTGTAATTTGCTAAAATGCACAATTTAATTCTTCTTTGAAAATGCTTTAGACTTAATAATTCTATAACTTTTTTTTTATATTTTATTATAAAATGTAATAATAATAAGTAGTACCTAGTAGCTATTCGTTATTATTACGGTGATGGTGTAGTAAATGGTGGTTGTATGTATTGTTTTGTGATGACCAGAATGGCTCTACTACCTCACCAGACGCTACACAAACAACAGTTATCCGCAGACAGTTACCACAGTCATCCGACAGCATCAGTGTCTTCAAACGTCTACACATTGGAAGTACACACAGACAAAAATGGTCAGGCCTCGTATCCAAGGTATTGTTATAAGTTAAACAAATTTATATCTTTAATAATTGATTTTATGTTGATTATTTAAATTTGATTAATTTAAAATTAATAAAAAATGAATACAGTAGAACCTCAATTATCCGTGTTTGCGATTAACCATGTCCACTCTTCCGAAAATTTAAAAATTAGTATGGACTGTAGATATATATGTAGTTATAATCAAACATTTTATATTACATAATTATAATTAAATAAAAAGTCTCGATTAACTGTGATTTTCATTTATCCGTATGACCCTTTCCCCATCATTACCCCGGATAATCGAGGTTCTACTGTATTTGTATATACTCCTACTTAATAATGTTTATATAATATAAATTACTAAATATCATTGGGTCCTTAATAGATACAATTATACAAATATTACTCTACAAACATAAATTTAGAATGTAAATTTAAACATTTTGTTATAAATTTAAAAAATATTATATTCAAGTATTAAAAAAATATATCTTAAATTATGTCTATCATTAAGATTTTAATAAATTGATGCATTGTTAAAAAATTGTTTAAATATAGGATGATGTGAGGTGGAAAATAACATGTGGCAAAACAAATGACCAACAAGAAATGACTGCATTAGCATATCAATGTTTACAATTAAAAATGCCACACAAAAATCACAACACAAAAGGACCTGGATTTAAACCACGACAATTAACTTTTTAGATATAATATTACTCTATCATCTTTTATATAATATACAAAAAGTATAAAATTGATAATTATAGTACATTTATAATTTGAATTATTTTATTGATTTTTTCCTTTATAATTATTTTGTGTTGTCTCATTTCTGTTTGTTTTTCATAATGTTATGATTTATTTTATTCTTCTATTTAATTTTATAATTTCTTATTTAAATGATAGGTAAATTGCAATTGTAATTTTTTATTAGTAATGTTTCAATATGTTTTTTATATAATTATATCATTCAAAATGTACGAGTGACTTCATTAGTATTTGATTTTAATGTATTTTTATTTTATGTTTTTAAGAGTGTATATATGACATACTATGTGCACGTTTGAAATTGATATTGATTTATTTTTATTTTTTGCTTCTTGTCACTACCATTAAACATTTTGAGTAATTTTATGTGTAAATTATATCATTCATCTGTATTATAAATGATTTTGTACCAAATTAAACTTAATTTTGTTTTAAAATGTTTTTATCTATAATATACATATACATATATTTATAGAGATTGGTCTTTTTTTTATTTAAAATAAAGATTATTTAATAGTGAATTTAGGACATTTGAGTATTCAAAAGTATTGTAGATACTTTTTACATTAATTATTTACTGTTGCTGGTGGATACATTTAGAAGTAGAACTAGTAGTTTACTTTGAGTTAATCTTATTACCTAAGTCAAGTCAGTGATTGGTTCTTTTAATTTAATTGATAACTACATATTAAGCCAAAAAAAAAACAAGTACAAAATAAAACATAATACTTAACTTTAACATAATAAATGTCACTCGTGTGTTGTACAATTATGTTTTATATTTCTTAATATTAAAACCGGGGTTATTCGATATGTTAAAGAGATTTATTTGTGCAAATGTAAATAAAGGAAAGTGCTGGAGGAGAGCCCTTGGAGACCATCACGATACTATAGATTATCATACATATTTTTTTCTCATTAATTAATCATGAGTGACAATTTAAAATTCAAATATCACACTTTATTTCTATTTTAAATTCTGAACAAAGTGAGTGACAAATGTATTATTTTTATTTATATGTGTGAAAACACTTGGGAAGAAAGTAATCTAATTAGTAATTACCACAATTTGAGTACCTATGCATTCAGTAGAGAATTGCATTTAGTTTGTAATAAATAAGGTCGTGTTTACCAATATTTCATCTAACATTAATACTTCACATATAATAAAAGCAAAAGTAAGATGTAGAGAAAAATAACTATTTAAGGTTTAATGATTAAAAATTGTTATTGAATATTTAACATACCAAATAAGATTTTACAGCTATTTTTAATTTAAATATAGAACTACAAATTTATTTGTATAATATATTTTATACAATTTTCTTTTTTGAAAACTACAAAAATCTAATAATCTATCAATATAATACTTAACGACCTACTTAAGATTAGTCATATTTTGAGTTTTGCCCAGAAATTGTAGTTTTTTTTTTTTTTTTTTAAAGAGTAGTAGTCTTAACTCTTAAATATTAGTTTTCAATTTTAATTATACAACAACCAATATCCTTACACCAGTATATAATCCATACCTGTTGGCGGTATTTTGTTGGTCTTTGTGCATTCATTATTACAGTATATAATTATTAATTAATTAGATAAGTACTATTAATTCTATAAATGCATAATGATTTAGTTTAGATTATAAGTTATTTTTAATTTATAACATAATATAAAAATAATAAAATTTGTTATACCTAATATTCCAATATATTATGTCGGGGATGGACGGATGGTCAAACTGTTTTTAATAATGATCTATCTAATAAGAAACATCGAATTTCATATAAAAATTTTTTTGAATATTTTAATTATAAATTTTATTGAAAATTGTGACATTCTAATAAATGTATAAAAATAAATTCTTAGAGAAAGCTTGTTTTGGCGAGTTAATTATTTACAAACACTCAACAGTTTACTCGATCTTAGATTCTCAGTCAGTAATGTAGGTAGTAGTATACTAGGTTTACTTTAGTTACACGTTAAATGCTGAAGTATGAATCCAACGTTCCAATAATTAGTCTTTAATGTAAAAACTGTATTTTTAATTTAATAATTCATATTTTAGCCTATACTCTGAGTGAGAAGGTTTAATTACTCTATATAGTTAGGTCCGTGTAAAATAAAGTGAGATTGAATATTCTAACGCATTAGTATTATGTATTAGTAAAAAACTATCAAGAATAAAAATTTAAAAAAAACTATTTTTTTAACTTGGAATTTGGAAATTTGTATTTATCAAGGGGTTATATATAGGCAATTTTGGGTCATAAGTGCGTTGTACTTGTAGGAAATATATAAAATATGACTACCTATATTTGAAATTATGTTTTTAAATTATGTTATGCTCGTTTTTATGTATATAATGTTTGATAAAATTTATTAGAAATTTTGAGTTTTAAGATTTGAAAATTTTACTTAATTATACTCACTTATTACTTAACATGGTATCAAAATCTCTTAGAAAAAAATTATATTATAACATTTTATATTTAACTATCCAAAATATTTTGTAGGTATATAATAAAGTTTAAGTATTAAATTTTGAAAAAAAATTTGCGCAGGGGTCCCCCTATAAGTTGCAAAATTAAGTTTTATATAAGACTAAAATATTTTTTCCCATTAAAATTATAATTAAACGTCTTAGAAAAAAATTATATTATAACATTCCATATTTAACTATCCAAAATATTTTGTGTATAAAAAAGTTTAAGTATTACATTTTTAAAAAAAATTTGCGCAGGGGACCCCCTAAAGTTGCAAATTTAAGTTTTATTTTCAAAAAAAAAAAAAATAAATAAATAAAAAAAAATTATAATTAACTTTGTTATAAAAAAAAACTATATTCCTTAATATAATTTACAATTAATTAAACAAATTACGATTTTATATATAAAGAATTTTATATAAATGCACATAAATAAAATCCAACCATGGAAAATATTAAAAAAAAACTTACAAAAAATATTTTAAATTAATTTGCTGAGCATGCACCGTTATATTTTATTGGCGGTTGTGAAATTTACTTTGGGATTAGACATTGTAAAGAAATTGAAAGTTCTATCTCTTAATATCAATGACAAATTATTCTTATATCTACACCGCTTTCCCCCTATATGTGTCTTATGACTCGATTTTACATATTCGTGTTTCGAATATGTATGGGATACGTACGTTCTGCAGTCATACCATACGTTCGTGTATGCCATATGACTGAAAATGCATTTATGTATTTTGGACATATCGTTCGGTTTGCCCCGAAAGTTTCATAATTATTGTCATACCTTCTGTCGATATGACAAAACGTATGGGACCAGTCATTATCAACTCATTTGTTGTACCCATATGACCTCTCACACATACTTCCTTATATATATATATTCGCATGTAATTATTTGAACCATTGATACTGTCTATTGTGCCTCTTTATTAACAACATGGGAAATGTTGGCGAACACCCTTTTAAATTTTTTAGTAATATAATCTTCGGCGTGCGCCCGGTAAGGTTGTATTTTTTGTTGTTTGGGGTATAAATCCCCAAAATTTTTTACTTTATATAGTTTCATTGCCTACCTAAATTATATATGCCAAAGAATTAAATATTTTTATCTACCTATACTTGTATATTTATAAATTTGACATTAAAAACGATTAAATATCGAGTCCACGGTCTTGTGCACGGGTAGTGAATGATTTTTTTTATTTCGTTTATTTAAATGTAAACGGAAAAGTGTAGACTTATATTTATAATATCAATTTATAATGATCACAAAAACAAGATGATATTATTATAAATATGTTTAATATTTTTGAATTCTCAAAATTTCTTACGGCTTTACTAGGCAGAAATTTTGTGCCAGGCAAATAAAAATATAACCATCCCAAAGTAATTTTAGTCCATATGCTTACGGTTAGGAATTATGAGACAATAGACAATATTTATTTTTTTTAAAATTTATTTGAAATTGAAAATTTGTATAATTATCATTAATATTATTTATATACGAATATAAAGAAATAGTTAATACTCCCATATTAAAAAAAAAAAAACATTAATTTTGGTGTAACTTTTACCTCTGCTAATGTCTACTGGTATTTATATTAATTATATTGGTATTTTGTACTCTCATTAATATTATACTTCTCTTATATAGGTTTATTAGTAAAGTAAATTTTTTTTTTGGTGTGGATCATTAACATTAATTATAATATCATTAAGAAGAAAATCACGTTTAAACAGTACTTTTTCTGCTCCACCTTTTTATTATTTATTGTCTGAAATGATAGACATACTTGAGTTTTTATCAACTTAAAAAGGTATATAGTGAATAATAATGACATTGATACATTTAGTTAAATAGAATAACACTATTCGTAAAAAAATTGAATGAAAATTAACAGTTTGATAAGCTAAACTACTAATGGCCACACCATCGCCGTATTAGACATATACATATTATAATGTTATTTGTAATTAAAATTTCAACTGTTGTCACCAACTATTTATGATTGTGTAAATATTACGAGAAATATAAAATATGTAGAGTAGAAGCACTTATTTTTAGGCCAATTCAGAATTGTTACTAGTTATTGATTTGCATTTATTTATGACGTTAAACAAATTTAGACGTGTATATTGGTAACTGAGCAAGATCGTAACTCAGAATAAGTTGATGGCACTGGTTGACGTTCTGCAGGGAGGACGTATTGGTAGAGCAATAGATAAGGGTAGACGGGAGACCGAAAAAATAAATACATATCTTTATTATTAAAATTATAATACCGAAGACCGTACCAGGACATCGACGCTAGCGGCGGCATTCGACGAAGACAATAACGAAGACAGCGACAGCATTCGACTAGAGGACTAGAGCCATGCCGACGATGGTGTCGGTATCCGAATAGGTACTTAATTACGTGAGTTACGGCTCACCAACGACGGGTGACTTTCGTCTTCAGCATTAACCGCCACCGGACCACCTCCGTCTGCAACACCATCCGACAACGGCGGCATTCGACGAAGACAATAACGAAGACAGCGACAGCTTTCGACTAGAGCCATGCCGACGATGGTGTCGGTATCCGAATAAGTACGTTCCGTGATACTTAAATTACGTGAGTTACGTCGCTCACCAACGACGGGTGACTTTCGTCTTCAGCATTAACCTAACCGGACCACCTCCGTCTGCAACACCATCCGACAACGGCGACATCCAACTACGATATCAATCGATACGCAACTATCTTTCTTTTATTTCGACTAGGTACGTATTTATTTTAGTCGACCATCCCGTCCTACCTTTTCCTTGTCTAATTAAGCTGGTCAGCCGTTCTAACGGCTATAATTGCATAAGTCTACCGTGCCCTCTCTCATCTGGTCACTTTCTCACACTGCACCAATCCCACGTCATTGGCCACATGTATATTTTATTAAATACTATAAGAATAAAGGAAAACGTAATAACCTAAAACATATGATGTCTTCATTTATAGGCGATGGCTAACCCTCAACCTACACCATTTTGACCGTATCACACATTCACACGATACATCATATATACATTTTATTATTTTATGCACAATAATATTATTGAATATTGTGTTATCTATAAAAAAAAAATAATACCTACATGAAGTACTATTATTCTACGTCTACCATAATATTTTTATTTATTAGGTATTATTAAAAATATTGCGTTTGTGTTTTATATTCCTGGAGAACTATATAGGTTAGGTTAGAAATACTATATCGTATTATACGTACTAAAACATAATTTTTTTTTGTTGACTATTACATTCTTTTCACATATTTGTGTAAGATTTTAAATTTAAATCATAAAAAAATAGTAGGTATAATATTATTATTTTTATTTCTAACGCGACCGAAAATTTGTTTTTTAATAAATATCAATATAATATTTAATTATTTTTTACCATCAGCAGTTGTAAGATTTTTACATGAATAATTTCAAGTTTCTA
This sequence comes from Tetraneura akinire, assembly GCA_021307375.1. NCBI lineage: Eukaryota > Metazoa > Arthropoda > Insecta > Hemiptera > Aphididae > Tetraneura > Tetraneura akinire. The sequence continues at coordinate 283,055 of JAIUCT010000028.1, forward strand.
AAATAAATAATATATATTTAATTGTATATAATACATTTGAATTATAAACTTAAAGTAACTTGTACTTGGATTAATAATAATCACTATAGTATTATTTACTTCATTGCGCATAAATTTAAATATATACGTACACTGTACTAGCGAATATCAGAAAAGTATTTTATTGGATACACAAAGTGTAAGTTTAAGGTATGAATAATTGTAATTCATTACATCTTTCCGGATGACAATATTATTTTTGTTCATACCGATTTATTTCGTAGGTAACATAATATTATTATTACCTATAGCTTATTATTACTCTGTGCAGATATATAATTTAATTATAATGGCAAAAGACGATCCAGAAATTATCTTGGAATTAATAAAATTAAATAACTTGACTACCAATGTTCTTAAAATGCGATATAAATACATCGAATCATTAAAAAAATTGGGTAAGAAAATGATTTTAATTTTATAAATTATAGTTAAATTTAACTACATACACTCGTATGTATATTATAATATATTTATATAATATATTTTTTTAAGAGGAGAAAAGATAAAAAACAAGTAACGTCCGTCAAAAGTACAAAAATATATATAAGTATGTAAGAAAAGACTATAAAAAAAAAGTCAATGAAGAAATTAAGGGAAAAAAAACCATTAACAGAACAAATGGACACAAATTAAAAATCATTACATTATAAAATAAGTTAATAAGATAGTTGTAATAAAATAATATAATTAATATGAAAATATATTCGGCTGTATGTTGGTATTCAAATATAATGGATAGGTAATAAACGAAACGCATAAAGTAATTTCGATCAGTTTATGCGTTTCGTTTATTTGGCATTCCGATGATGCCCATCATCATAAAATACGAATATACAGTCGAATCTATGATTTAAAATAAATTTCACACATTATTATTGTATACTTTTTGTAATTTTAATAAATTATACTTTTTGTGTAAAAACGTATGGTATTATTTATTAATTAATTAAAAATTTTAATGTAATCTGCAACACTGTTTGGAACGTCATATCGTATATGAAATTGTTTTATCGATGACTTTTATTCACCGCGTATTGCGACGTCTGGTCACCCTAGGTTATTTTGTAAATTATTACGTAGGTACTTATAATAAATATAATATATTCCAATAATAATCTTGAATCGATATTGGTATAGTGTAAAATTATAAATAATAAGTGAAATTAAAAACTAACTTCAATAATCAAAACCACAGTTTAACAATTTTTCTAAATGCCTACAGTATGTCAATAACTTTATAATATATTATATATGTCATCCTATGAAATTTAATAGAAAAACAAAGCAATAAATTAAAGAAAAAGATGATAATTGCACAGTAATTATAATTATTTAATTACACTTTAAGTTCAATATAAACAATTGTACCCGTGTAAAAGTATTAATTAGGTACCATATTATATATTTCCATAGTTTTTTAATTCATTATATTATGAATTTATGAATTCAAAATTACCATACAAACACAATTACTGCACAATATAAAAATTAATATTAATTGTTTAAAATTTAAAATATAAAATAATAAAAAAAAAAAAAATAAAAAATACATAATAAATAAATTTACAGATTGAATATTATTTTAAATTTTAAATAAGAATATATTAAATACATATTAATTGAATCATACTGCAGGCATTAAAATGACATTATTTAATAATAATAAAATAAAATAACACAACACAAATTTTTATCTTTTATTTCAAATATTATATATGTTTAAAAATATTATTTATTGTAGGGTTTACTATATTTATTATTTTTATAATATTTGACTAACCTTATTATGTATAATGTCCAGCCCAGAATTTGAATTTTCTTATCAATTGATGAGTATTACGTGGTTCTACTTTGACTCATTTTTGACTATTCACTTGAGACTTGATTGTATACTTGTAACTACGTAATAAGAAATAAAACGTTAAAAATGTATAACAATAAAACGTTTATAAAAATAAGAAATTAAATAAAAAGGTTATACATTTTTTAAAATATAATAACTATATGATGTTTCATCTCAATAAAATATTGATATATAATGTAGATTAATAACTAATTAGTAATTGGTTTCGTGATATAGAATTATTATATTATTGAAATGAATATTTAGAAATAATTAGAAAATATACAAATATATTATAGATTATTAATTTGTGGCACAAGTTTTTAGTAAAATAAATATGATAAATTGCGCCCGGGACTTTTTGCTATGTATTTTGGGCATAGTAAATTGCGCCCATAGTATCTAAATGACCTTTTAATCATTATTTCCGATTTTGCATATTAAGCCGGGTCCACACCAAACGCGCAAAACGTTTTGCAATGTTGCAACCATGTTCGGCGCGTGCTATGTGGACGTAAGCCGCGCACAAACAAACATGTTATTTTTACAAATTATTATTTTCGAAAATTATAAATAAAAAGACGTATACCTACTAAAATATGTATCATTTATATTATTATTGGTAATATTATTGGGCGCAATTTACTATACATAAATTTTACCTGAAAATATGCTGGGCACAATTTACTACAAAAAACTTTAACCCTAAAATGTGTTGGGCGCAATTTACATCTGCCCGAAAAATTGATACTGTGTATTTTTGTAACTTTTTGGAAATAAGTTAGGTAATCGATAAGTGAAGATAAGAAATAAGAATATAATTTTTAGAATTCCAACTACAAAATTAACAATTTTATTAAACATAATGATAAAATTTTAAGAATAATCTTAAATATCTAGAATCTAGATAAAATTAAAAATGTTAAAAAATTACAAGTGTTCAATATTTTCACGAAAAGTTCATGTAATAATTAGATACCAATAACTAGGTACCCATTAAATTAAATTTTCACGTCTCTACTTTCAATATTGCCTGATCCCTGATCATTAAATTATCGTAAAATTTAGAAATTATGTTATAATAAATTCAGAAATTTTATAAACTCTAAACCAGTGGTTTCCAACCTTTTTTGTACTACGGACCACCTAAATTTTATACCTTATTTTTCTTATAAATAAGAATAATTTTTTTCACATATTTTAGAACTATGTAATATCAGGGTTGTTCCAGAGACTTGGTTGGGGGGGGGGGTGTGCCAAGTCAAAATTTTGGGGTAACTTAATAACAAAAAAACACAAATCTTTACTACCATATTTATACGTAATAATGAAATTTTTAACAGTTTACAATTTTTTTAAATACGGTCCTGGGAGGGGGCCGTGGCCCCTTGCCGGACCCTGGAACCGCCCCTGTGTAATATGAATTTATAAATAAACGACGTACTATACACGATTGTCAATAATTATTGTTATGCCTCAAAGAAAAATTAAATTATTAAAATATTTTTACATTTTTTAAGTGTGACACCAGTGGTCCGCGGGCCATAGGTTGGGAACCTATGCTCTAAATGAACACAACATTAATTGCATAATATAATATTACCTATGTAAAATTTAAAATTTTATTAAAAACTACAAAAATTAAATAAATAAATTTACAGATTGAATACCTATTATATTTAGTTTTATATTTCATTCATATTTTCTTTAAAATTATTATATTTAACAAATGTAATAAATATAGTAATACACAGGGAAATTATTATCTTTTATTTAAAATATTATTAATACTATCTTTGTATAATTTCTTCACTTACCTTTATTATAATGTCCAGCACGGAATTTGCATTTCCTTAGCAGTTGACGATTGTTGAATTGACGAGTACTTTCATACGTGATTGAATTATATTTTGACTCATTTTCGACTATTCATTTATTAATAAACTTGCAACTACGTTAAAATAAATAAAATGTTAAAAAAAAAAAAGTATAACAAAAAAATGTTTACACGAGTATATATATATATATATATATATATATATACGTATATATAAATAATAATAAAATAAAATATAAGCGTCGCAATTTTTATATAATATTATAATAATTATATGATGTCCATCACCATAGAGTATAAAAAATGTATAATTGATGTAAAATACTATAATGTACCTAAACGGTTGATGCGTTTGACGACATAGAATAATAATTATTGTAATATTGAAATAAATAATAATAATCCATACATAGAGTATAGGTATTATATTAGGGAATGTACATTATTAATTTTAAATAGCGATAAAAAAAATTAGACTGGAGATTTTTGTAATTTTTTTAAATTGCGTTAATAAGCAATATGTTATTATTGCTTCAATAAAATTTTCAGACCTTGAAACCCAAAATTGCCAATTTTATTAAACATATGGTAAAAATATTGAGAAATTAAACGAAGCCATACAAAATATAGGTTTTCGATTACATTTTACATTGTAAAAT
>JAIUCT010000028.1:287445-308550 GCA_021307375.1 Tetraneura akinire
TAAGCCTTGAAAATTTTTAAAAAATATTATAACAATTTTATAATGTTCCATCGACATAGAGTATAATAGATGTAAAATACTATAACGTAGCTAAACAGCTGATTTATCTGGTGACATGGAATATAATGGTATTATTGAAATAAATAATAATAATCCATACATATAGAATATATGTATTAGGGAATATACATTATCAATTTTAAATAGCGATAAAAAAATTTAGACTGGAGATTTTTGTAACTTTTTTAAATTACGTTAATGAGCAATATGATATTATGCTTCAATAAAATTTCAGATCTTAAAAACCAAAATTGCCAAATTCATTAAACATATGGTAAAAATATTGAGAAATGAAAGAACAATAAGCCATACAAAATATAGGTTTTCGATTACATTTTACATTGTAAAATATATTGTATATTAAGTATATTTACATATTACTTAACATCATATCAAAATATTAGAAAGATCCCTAGTCTCAATTTTTTTTTATAGTTGTTTAAAGTTGATATTTTTAGTTTAAATGAAAATTTACGAATATTCTTCTTATTATATCTCAATACTTTTACAATAAAAATTAATAGAAAAGCCAAAAAATGTGGAAAATTTTTGAAAATTTTATTGAAGCATCAGTATGCTATACAAATTTCTTAACGATAATTTCCAAAATTTTAGAAAAAACTCAAGGCTCAATCTTTTTTATATGTGTTTAAATTTAAAATTTCAGTAAAATTAATATTTAAAGTATTTATATGGATTCTTCCTATTATATTTCAATATTTTACAATAATATGAAATAAAATTGACAAAAATTTTTAAGATATGGGCATTCAGGTGACAAAATATTTTATGATCATTTATATTGAACTTAAAAAACTTGAAAATTTTATAGGGTGTTCATTTATGTACTGTATGTGTATACCTATATGATCCCTATATGTGTGATAAAATTTTGCGTTTTAAATATTTAATAAAAAATGCCAAAATTTTACTCAATACAAACATTATCTAACTAAACTTCGCTCAGAATCGTTTTTCGAATACAATGGTTTATCCATTGCATTCAAATTCTAATTAAAATTAAACATTATGATTTACACACCTATATCCCTGCGGCAGGAGTATCCCTTCCCTTTTTATTATTTTTATTACTAAAAGTTATTATTTTTAATTTTAAATACAAAAAGTTATGTTATTATTTTTTTTTAATTAGATATCTAATTTTTAAGTAAATTTGTTTGGAAGTTTTAATAAAAAAAAAAATTATATTAAACTGTACAGCATTTTAGTTTTATAGTTATTCACCTAGACAAAACCTCTTATCTTGAAATTATTTTATACCAAAACCACATATCTCAAAATAATACACAAATATCACCAAAAAGTTGCTAATATAAAATTAATATTGTAGATAAAGTATACAATGAATAAAAAAGTTTAAATTATTAATGATATAGAATGACACTACTACGGTTTTTCGTTGCTCCTGAACAATTTTGAAAAATCGAGTTACGTGGTTTTGCCATGGAGACGACGATATATTATTACTTATTAGTATTATTAAAATATTACTTATATGATATATTTATGATAGAATTTTGAGTTTTTTCTTCTCATATATTATAATAATTAACGTTATTCGAATGGTTTAGTTAACGTGACACTGAATACTGAAATAGATTTTGCAAAATATTGACGTAATTTAAAACACGTTCGAATTCAATCGGCGATAATATTCTATGCTGAGTTAAAATATAAACGTCAGAATAAAATATGATTATTATTATGCGTGTAGGTAACTAATTGATCCCGAGTCCTAAATCCTTGAAATTTTCCAAGGATTGCAGAGTATATCCCACGGGAATAAGTTTAATAAAAACATATATTACTATTATTATATGCGTGGCGTACTGGCGTCTGTTTAAATAATTGATAAAATTCTCGTTGGGGTCACATTATATAATATAATAATATTCGTATAATACTCGTATATAATATACCTACTGATGAATCTCACAGGATATCAAATACCGGCATATCGAATATACCGCGGTAACCATTATAGATTATACAATATTAAAGATAATATTATATTATGTTATTACTTATTACAAATTACAATGAATTTAGTATTTTTTTTTTTTTTTTATGTTTCATAAATTATAATATATTTTAATTTCCTGTTTTTTATGTGTAATTTTTTTAGACTAATATTTAATATCAGCATAAAATTATATTGAACAATATTATAATAATCATATGTATATCTAGACTGATTATATGAATTATATATACAGCCTATACAGGTAGGTATTTGGTTTTTTCATCGATAAAAGAAAATAGGGTTTTTTAAAAATTCTAGTCAACTTTTACTCTTTGAAAACGATGGTTGATCGTAATGACTACAATAATCGCCTTCATCTGCGAATTATATAATAACTATAATAAGTATAACAGTTATGTAGGGTATATTTAGGTATATTTAATAATAATTATAATAATAATAATAATAATAATAATAATAATAATATATCATAACACGTATGTGTGTATACGTATATATATTATAATAATAGGTATACAGTATTATACCTATTATTATAATAAAGACCGAAAAAATAGGTAATAATACTAATATATGATAATATATACTTACAAACGATATAATATAATAATATAATGACGTAGGTTGATATTCATAAAGTCATAATACTTAGTAAGTTACATTATTGTCTTGTAGGCACATGATCGTATTGACATCTGAATACAAATATACTAACAGTACCATAATTGGTAATGTCTCTTATCGTTGTTATATTCGTTATTGTTATTGCTTTATTTCAATACGAGATGTTACCACGATGATAAAACGAAAGCATTGCCGTATTTCGGTTTTAATAATAAATTATTTTAACTTTTTATACGATACACATTGGATGCATATTATAATATTAGCAATTCACATAATAATAATTGTGTCATGTTTGCGTCAAAAAAGAAAAAAAAAACGAATGATTGTCTTACGTATTATATTATTATTTATTATTATAGCGGGTACACAATATGTATTACGTATTCGTATTGTAATGTGCGTTTTATTAAAAATCGATCGAAAAAATTAAAATAAAATACACTTCACAAACGGCCATAATATAATATTAGATATAACCTCCAAAAACGATCTTATTAATATTATTAATTTAATGTATAATGTTCGACTATATAGGTTCATCGTCGTCTATAATATAATATTATAATACGAGTAGTAGCTCCGAGCTCGTGAATTTAATAATAATAATATAATATGATAATAGAGGGCGATCACCGATCAAAAATACAATAATTTGTGTTTCATAATCAGCGGGCAATATTATACAGTCACGACTTATCAATCACCCTGTATAAACGTAATATATTTAATATTACGTGCGTTTCGATACCAAAAAAAAAAAAATTGTATATGTATAATACGTATATATAAGTACGATTTTTTGAAAACACGTTATATTCTATGTTTCTGCATTAAACCTTTTTTTACTACCTCGTATTATATAGACATACGCATGTACCAATACACAGAATGATTTTTTTTTTTATCACATCCAATCTAAAAAATTATAATTTTGTTCCATTGTTTATCTTATTGTAATCGTCACCGCATATTATAATATCGTTTATATCTACGTCCGTTTCTTATGTTTTAGTAGATCAGTGTCAAATATGATATTTTTCAAATGTAAATTTAGATAAAGTTATATTACTATATGCCTACAAATGTATACGCAAATTTTTAATAATTTATTCTTGTATATTTTTATGAAATATAATTTATATTTGTTAAATTTTAAAATCTGAAAATATATTGACGTTTTTCTTTAACCGATTTTGTGGAATCACAATGATGCTGTACAATTATAAATTTGTAAACGCGAAACCAATATAGGAAGGACTTCACATCTGCAGTTATATATGAAATTTCATATTATTATAATTTCAAAAATGTGTTTTTCTTATAGTATTGATATAATAGCTATATAATAATTAATAGTTATAATTTATTTTAATCTTAGTTCTCTCTTCTCTGATTGATTTAGTTAATTATAATATTATATTAATATAATACCTACCTATTATATCATATAATGCTTTAAATCCTAATAGGCGTTTGTATAATCGTATTATATAATATGATTACTGTTTTTGAAATGCATAGGTAAATATTTATTACTTATTTTTTTTTTTTTTTTTTTAATATTCATATTTAATATTTATTATTATTTATTAAAAGAATATTCTTTTTTTCAAAATAATGTCTTTAAAAATCAACTGTATTTTCATTAAATTTAATCAAATAGATATTTGATAAATACATCTATTCACGTTTCTTTAAATAATGTTTATATAATATATAGTTTATACTCTTATCATCTATTTACGTGGTAATTGGTAGATAAGTGATAATCGTAAAAAGGTACAAATGGTGTTTATTCAAACTATTATTATTATTTTTTTTTTTTAAATAATTTGTATTTAAAATAATCAACAAACCGAAATCTCTTCCTTATATCGTCTTATTATCAATATTATTATTTTTTAAATAGTATATTATCAATTATCATTATTTGGTATTTATATACGTTTTATTCTATGAAAAAATGAACTGAAAAGATTGAAGTTCAATGACAAATACTCGTATATCGTATAGTACTATAGTACATTAATAATATTTCATTGAAAGTATAATCGTCCACTTAATTTTATGTTTTTTATTACATAACAAAATGAAACAACAAGTTGATTGTTAAACAACTGTTGGAAGTCTTATTAAATATTAACCTTGATTAGTTAAATTTTATTTAAAATTTGCACTTTGATATATATTAGTATATCAACATAATATTATTAATTAAAAACACTTCGAAAATACTAGAATTTTTAATAATCTACTGTTGTAGGTATAGGTAATAAAAATTTGTATTAATATAAAAAAATGCATTAATAACTAATAGGTCCAATAATATTTTAAGTATACAATTATGATTTATAATTAAGGTAAAATATTATAATACAATTAAATTTCAATTATCAATTTTTGAACATTTTAATTTACCAACCTACGTTATATTATTTAATATATTATATTATTTATAATATTCAACAACTAAAACTTATTAAATTATTTGTAGCTATTGAAACATTTTCAGATATTTTGTTTGAAAAAAAAACAAATATGTTTTGAAATTAAACAACATGGCAATACACTTTTATGTTTTTCTTTTCTTTTTTTGTAAATTAATAGTTCATTATTTGAACACTATAATTGTAGCTCGACAATTATTATTAAATTATTAATTTCATAATATTATCAGAAATAAAAAATAAGTAAAAATTATAAATTAGGTAATAAAAATATATTATGTAATATAATAATATAATATAGGTAATATAATTAGTGAAATTTTTAAAATGAAAAAAATTGATAATGAATTTAATGAGGAAAATCTTAGATTATGGGATTGAATCCTTTAAGGATAACAAAATGTTTTAAATTTACACGAGAATTGAAAAAGTACTGTAATATTTGAATTTTGAAAAAGGGATGAAATTTTCAGTGCATAAAAAAGTTTGTAATATCATATTTCAAAATCAGTATTGGCCCTATGAGCTGTTATATTGTTAGTCATATCCATAAACAAGTTATCTCATCACTCTAACTCTTATATAGTCTTATGTCTTATCCACAGATTTCTATACTATAAAAAATGATATAGGTACTCAATGAGTACTACTCATATAATATTAATTTAATATTATTTATTTGTAATATTGTCATAATGTTGCATTATTATACTACATAATACCTATATATAACTGAACAAATAATCATAATATTTTAATTTTAATCTATACAAATTTATAAATTTGTTATAAAATTATTTGTAGATTGTAGGCCTTTTGTATAGACATCCTTCGGTAATATTTAAGTACGTAATTTACCATCAACAGGTGTCAGACACGATGCGCGACAAATAAATAATAATAGGTGTGCGTATAATATATCTATTTTATTTTTTTCAGACAAAAATGCAAATCTAAAACCATAATCGTGCGTGGCCTTATAACGTCCGTTTTTAGATTATTTATAATATATATATATATATATATATGATCGGTTTAAAATGGCGATCGCGTAATTCGAAGGAAGTCGGCGGAGTTGGCGAAAAAAACAATATACAAACGGGTTTTCCTGGCTTGTTTAATGTTGACTGGATTAAGTAGGTCGAGGACTTTTTACCAAATGATTCATCCACCCACCCAACTCGCCGGTCAACCCGGTGACCTTATACCGCGGTTGAAAGGAAATATTATATTATTATTATATATTATTTTGTTTGTTCGATGTATACGACGCGCTCGACAATAATAATGTGATTTTTTTCACGTCGTCTATGCGTACGTACAATATACTGCTATAAATAATACAATATGTATACGGAACGATTAAAATATTAACGAATAAATAAAATTACTATATGAACAGAGTATAATGAGTATATACGTTGAAAATATACTTAAATATGTATTAATGTATTATAATATAATATGACACGTCACACGTAATAGTTTCACACTTTCGTACATAATATACCTGTTGGTAATGTGTAAAATCGCGATCACGTGTATTGTGTATATAATATGTATAATAATCATATTGACGAGAGTATTCGTATATATACAAATACATATATATATTATTATACCGATATCATAGCATATAGGTTTACTTATTATTGTGATAATGCTTATAATATGTACCTGTATACCGTGGTAAATAAAAGTAATAGGTACCTAATAAGTATTCTTAATTATGTAAAAAAAAAAATCATTCAATTTCGCAAATTATCATGATGACGAACGATGAGGACAATGAAAAATTTATTTCAGTGAAATTATATTATTATATGGTCGCAAATAATAATTACAATATATTGCGTATAAATGTAAAATTTCATATAAGTATATTGTATTTCCAAAATTTTTTTATAAAATATCGGTTTAAATAATAATATACCTATATAGTATATTTTATTGCTTTGTAGATCCGCTGAAGTCTTATGACTTATGGAAATTTGATTCGAATGTAAAGTGATTTTATATTCATCAGTTAAAGAAAAATACTCGACTAATTGTTATAATACTTATAAATTAATACAAATACACGAGTCTATGATCGTCAGATCATTTATATAGATATACTTGCATGAGCACCCAAGGATGAAATTTCAAGATGGGCAAAAAATAAATCTCAAAATGTACCTACATTTAATATAATATTATAGTATTATATATTTATATATAAATATTCCTCGTAACGATAAAAATAATAGTTGAATTGCGTTTAATATAATTCGTCAATATAATATTATGTTAATCGTCTTCTAATTTTTATATTTTTATATAATAGTTTCAAATTATTAAAATTATAAATCCTATTTATTTTTTCAGTAAGGGGCAAGTACCTACCTCATATAATAATTTAACATATTATTATATTATTCGATATAATTTTCAAAACGAATTACAGGAATGTCGATGTACTTTATTTTTTATATTAAGAGTGTATATAAGTATATATAAAACAAGCGTATATTATTATAGATATAATGATTTTACAATGATTTTTACCTTGGCATCTGCGAGGTCGTATTGCTCTGAAATACTGATTTCCTTCGTGTGTACGAGACTATAATTTGAGTATAATATAATATAATATTTCGTACGAGAGACGTGTTTTATATACACTTTATTGGTAGTTTAATCTTTAATATAATATCAATATGTATAAAATGTCGATATGTAATCTCATAATATCGATTGTTTTTTCTTCTTCTTCCTTGAACAATTATACCCGTGTCTTAAGGACAAATTTTGGAACTTGCCTACTTGTCGTTGTCTCGAACGAAAAACAAATCGAACGAGCAAAAAATATTAAAACATAATATTTTAGTTTTCGTGTTAACCACTCCGATCGGGAAATTTATTACACGCACAATTTCATTTTTATATAGGTACCTAATACGCTGTATGAATATCACGATCTATAGATTTATATGTTGCACCTTGCACTCATTCGACAAATGGGTAGGTATAATCTAGACAAAAAATTTAAATACGATATTTAAAAATATGATAGACAATAGTATATTTTGAGCCAATCGAAAAATGTATTGGTTTTACTATGATGACGCGTGTATCTTTTTTTTCTTTTATGACTATAGACATATTTTCTATCAGAAATAATGCACCGATTTTCACGAATAGTATGTTTCCGATAGGAAAGTGGATGTGGTTAATACTTTATTTAGGTCATTTTTCGAATTTTTCAAAATTGGGTTTATGGGGTAAGAAAAACTGTAAAAAAATGATGAAACTATGGTATTTTTCATGAAAATTGAAATTTTTACAGAACCAATTTTAATAATTCTCGATAAGACGATAACTCGGGCAATTTTGAACTAAGAGTTTTTAATTTTTTTTTTTTTTATATATTCATAAGATTATTATTAGTATTAATATATTATTATACGTTATAAAATTTCGGAACCTTACGTTAATTTTTCTACAAAATATAGAACTTTGAGTATTTCCTAAAATTCTCGTTTTTATGTATATAATAATAATATTTGATAAAATTAGTAATTTTGAGTTTTAAGATCTAAAAATGTTACTCACATATTACTTAACATGATACCAAAATATTAGAAAGTCCCAAGTTTTATTTTAGATTCTGAGCGAAGCGAAGAATGTATTGGTTTTACAATGATGTGTGATTTTTTTTTGTTTTTTTTTTTTTTTTTTTTTTTTTTTTATTCTGAAGACATATTTACTACCCGAAATAATGCTCCGATTATCACGAATAGGGTATGTTTCCGGTAGCAAAGTGGATCTAGTTGGTACTTTATTTAGGTCATTTTTTGAATTTCTCAAAATTGACCCTAAGCGGTAGAAAAAACTTCGAAAAAATGACGAAAAAGCGGCATTTTTCACGAAAAATGAAATTTTGACAAATTCAATTTCTATATTTCACGATAACTCAGGCAATTTTTAAGATAGCGACCTGAAAATTTTTTTGGGTGTTCACATAGCTATTATATATATGTGGTAAAATTTTGGAACCGTTATGTTAATTTTTCTACAAAATATAGGACTTTGAATATTTCGTAAAATTCACGTTTTTACGTATATAATGTTTGATAAAATTGTCAATTTTGGGTATTTTGGTCTGAAAATTTTACTCAAGTATACTTACATATTACTTAACATCATACTAAAATATTAGAAAAATCCATTGTCACAATTTTTTTTTATAGCTGTTTTAAGTTGATATTTTTAGTAAAACGAAAATTTTAGAATCCATACATATAAATAAATATTCTGAAAACACTTTTACTACCCGAAATAACGCTTCGATTTTCACCAATAGCGAGTTTCAGATGTAAAAGTGGATGTAGATGGTACTTTATTTAGGTCATTTTTCGAATTTCTCAAAATTTACTATAAGCGGTAGAAAAAACTTCGAAAAAATGACGAAAAAACGGCATTTTTCACGAAAAATGAAATTTTGACGAATTCAATTTCTACATTTCACGATAACTCAGGCAATTTTTAAGATAGAGACCTGAAATTTTTTTTGAAGGTTCACATAGCTATTATATATATGTGGTAAAATTTTGGAACCGTTTTTTAAATTTTTCTACAAAATATTGAACATTGAATATTTCGTAAAATTCTCGTTTTTACGTATATAATGTTTGATAAAATTGTCAATTTTTGGTATTAAGGTCTGAAAATTTTATTGAAGTATACTTACATATTAATTAACATCATACTAAAATATTAGAAAAATCCCTAATCTAAATTTTTTTTATAGCTGTTTTAAGTTGATATTTTTAGTTCAAACGAAAATTATAATCTGACTGAACTTCGCTCTGAATCGTTTTTTCGAATGCAATGGTTTATCATTGCATTCAAATTCTAAGTAAAATTAAACGCTATGATCCGCACACCTGTATCCTGTGCGGCAGGAGTATCAGCTCATTTTTTTTTTTAATAGCTGTTTAAATTTGTAATTTTTAGAGTAGTTGAAAATGTAAGATATTTCATATGAATATTCTTATTATATCTTAATGTTTAAAAAAATTGACAATTTTGAGTTTAAGATCTGAAAATTTTATTGGAACATCATCCTTATATAATTATTAATTATTATTAATTTTCAATATAAAAAATACTGAAAAATTTATTGAAGCCCAAATACATATTAATTAACTCAGTTCCAAATTATTGGGAATAATATTACATTTACCATTATTATTTTTTATCGCGGTTTAAAGTATATAAATAAGATTTGATAATGCTGTAGAAAGGATATAGGTCTAAAAAAAATAATATTGATTTTTGATTAAAATTTGAATGCAATGATAAATTATTACATTCGATAACCGATTCTGAGAAAATTATAGTCAGATTTCGGTGACTCATTTTGGGGTTTTATTTTCATGGGCATTTATATTGAACGTAGAAATTATAGGAATGTAAAAATTTTAATTAATACTTAGGTATATTATTATTATCTGATGAGCTTCGTTAAAAATCGTTTTCATCGTTGCATTCAAATTTTAACCAAAATTCAACACTATTCTCTTTATACTTGTATCCCTTCCACAACAGTATCAGCTCTTTTTTTTATTATTTTATTTATACTCGTATATTAAAATTCATAATAGATAGGATAGGACAGATAGGATAGAATATATTAAAATATATGTTTGAAAAAACTCAAAATAAATTATATAGATACCTTATCCCTTATACCTCCTAATAATCATTTATGAATTATAATCATTTTTGATCGAGAATTTAAAAAGAAATATTCCAAGTATTGAATTATAGTAAAACCCCCCTGCATCATGATTTTGATAACGTCATATATTATTATAATATGGAAGTCCGGAAGTCCGAAAGAGTATAAATAATTTTGGTTAGTTTCGGTTAGTTTTTGGCTCGTTTGCGGTTTAACTCGTTGTTATACATAATATAATAGTGTGTACGTATAGTTAGAAAATTTATAATATTAAAATATAATATAATAATATATATTATTATTATTATTATTATTATTATTATTATTATTATATGTACTCGGTGAACGGCCATGCTTTTATACCTGTATAGTACCAAGGTAAACGGTAGGGCGTTTCAAAATTTAAATCGTAATAATTGTTAAGGTTATTGTGAGCGTATATATACACTCGTATATTGTAAATTGTAGTGTCGGACTCGGGGAAATCAGTTGTTTTTTTCGTAAGGATATCGAAGGGTCACGTCACAGTATAGTACAATATATTTTGTACGAAATAATTAACATGAAGTAAAATATAAATAACTACACGAGATTGCATTACATTAATTATTATCATGTTTAATCGTCTCATGTTTGCGATATATGCATGCGAGTGAATATTTCGTATTGTTAGAACATCGACCGCGAAAATCGAAAATATTTTTCAGCCACATTCAAACCTATTCTAAAATTATATTATTTATATTATTATTATTTTACCGCGTTCGTCCTTGCATATATTATAATTTATAAGTATACCGTACGGTCTACATATCGTAATAATATATAATATTATAATATATGGATAAGGTATAGACGTATATTATAATATATACAGGGTGATTTTTTTTTTTATACAATCCAGCATATAACTTTGAAAATATAAGTTTTTGAAATTTTTTTTAAAATTATTATTACACATTTTGTTTTATTCTTTGTCATAATTATAATATTTCTACCCTCATCCCTCATATGATAAAACAACATCAATTTTTGTTCTTCAAATGGTAACATATGTTTTAAATATAAATTGCCAGTATTGATAAGTGTCAACGTCAAGTGAACGTAATTAAATTTAAAATTCGATTATCTTGTGAAATCATCTAATTATCGTTGTAAATGGTAGTCTCCCCCCAGTCCATAATACTTTAGATTTTAGAATGTTAATTACTCATGAAATATTAGTCGGATTTTCATAAATTGTATACGTCTAAAATTTTATAAAAATATATATTCTTTAAGGATTTACTATTTAAAACATAGATGTGACCATTTAAAAATCAAAAGTCGATGTTGTTTTATCATATAAGGGATGAGGGTAGAATTATTATAACCACGATTAAGTATAGAACAAAATGTGTAATAATAATTTAAACATTTTTTTTTTTTTTTTTAAACTACTTATATTTTCAAAGTTATACGCTGGATCATGATTAAAAAATCATCCTGTATATTATATTAGGCGTCCGTTCTGTCTAATATAATATTATATTATACGTGTATCTATAGCGTATAGACAATATTCTGATTATATAATTTGTGCAACTTCATTAACGTTTCAGGGGAGGTCGTTGTCGTATAATATTAATAATATACCATTATTATATTGGTATAGTATTTGATAAATGGTAATATGTATAATATTATGTTCATATATATGATAGATACATGATATAGCGCTTCTATATCAGACTCTGTCGCCTATATACTATACTATTGTTTTGATATGTATAATAGAATAGATATTTTATACATTTTTTTTCATTGATTATCAATATCTGTATAATAATAATAATATAAAAGAAAACATTTTAATTGTAATTTTAAATTTATTCGTGTATTGTGTGATTCAAAGCATCATTTTCGTATTGATTTAAGCTATAAATCTATATTATATATTATAATAAGAAATATCATAGAAATAATAAGGCTTCTGCCAGACAATTTATTTATGTTTACTAGCTCATAATAAGTTTTATATATTATTTTTTTATTAATCTGTGTTCATATATTATAGTTTGTCTATATATTATAATAAACGTTTGATCGGTGAACGGTTGGAGGTCTTTTATATATAAACATTTCCTATGAGTTGGCAATAAATAATTATTATTGCCAGTAGCTATTATATATTATATTTACGCACACAACACATTATCACAACTGCAATATTATTATTATAATATACGTATTAAATACTTACAATATATGTATGGTATGTTTGTAATTGATTTAAGGTCATTCGTCAAAAATTAAATGCACATTTTCAATAGTAAAAGTATATAATATATTAGATACATATATATATATAATTTGACAATAATATAATATATTTATTACACTTTTTAGAATGTTAATGATTTTGGAATCGGACATCCTCGTTCGACGCCCTGATGGTATATACCTATATGTAATACGTATAAAATAATAACGCGAAGGTTGTGTAAGGTGCCATTTGCATTAATCATTTATAATATTGTTAAGCATAATGACAGAATATTAATATATTATTATTATTGTGTCCTTTAAAATACACGATGTATACGCATCTGTATAAATTCGCAATATTATTAAAATCATTTTCTCTCTTAAATATATTATTAAAATATTTAATTTCAAAAATGCATGTTTCGAGCACTTACAAAAAAGTATTTTATCCTATGAGAAAAGAGTACTAGATATATAATAATATTTCAAAATGAATACCTATCGAATTTAAAGTTCAATCACTTATAAAAATATATTCATGTATAGTGTACCATACCTATATGTATCAGTACTATATTTGAATATTATATTAATTGTAATTCATAAGTATTTATGCATTTTATTCTGATTATTTTTAAAATTTTTATTTTTTAACGATTAACCGTCCGCAAGTTTTATTAAAAAAAACTATTTAGAAAACACTGGGTCTCGACGATAAACGAATATTGCTGGTGCTGTGACCTCTAAAACATTTCGAGTACGACAAAAAAAAAAAAAAAGAAGTCTATAGCAATAGTTAAAAATGTTATTATATTATATATATTTTTTTTATTCGTCATCTTGTGTGTTGAATTATTTGAAAAAGTGAACGTATTCGAATGTCTTTTGTAGTCTAATATCTGAGAATATTTTTTTCATTATTGCCGGGATATAAAAACACGTATTTGGTATAAATTATTTATAATACTTTCTCTTAATAAACGGATTAGAAATTAGGGATTTTTCAATAAATACGAATTTTGGCGCCAAGTGTCCACTATTTGTCTTAATCGCTATCAATTCGGAAATGAAAATGAAATCCCAGACCATTTGGACGACCAAAACCGGACAAACTGTAAATATACCTAGTGTAAATAATAGAAATTTAATGTACACAATATTATATTATATTTGGCACGCGTTACGATAATAATAATTATCGCAAGCTAAACAATATAATATTATGTGCGGTATGTATTATATAATTGTGTATACGCGGGTCTGTTTTTTTTTTCGGACCATTGTTAGCTGATTATTATTAATTACGTTCGAATACACTTGTCATTTTTTTCTTATTTCGTCTATTAAGCCGGAACTAGGACGAGGTCTTCCGGCCGTGTCAAACATTCACTGCGTGGCGCATGAAGAGGCAAAAGTCCCCTATACGAATGAATATTATATTATAATTATTTATGTCGAGAAATAAACATAATAATATATTGATGGTTTTTTATTTAAAAAAAAAACGATTGAGTGTTGACAAAATCGAGAATTTGGTCGAAAAAATAAATTTAAAAATAGTAAAAATTAAAAACAATACATTTCATAGACGGCGGGTTTTTTTTAAAAAAAAAAAATCTTAATGATTGCGGAATTTACGACTGGATGTCGGGATTCTTAAAATAAAATACGGTTTGTGTATCATTGCAAATGCGCGAATGTGAAAAATGCACAGATGCAGGGATGTACATTATGTATATAGACAAGACAGGACATATTTTCGAGACTTCTATAGTATAATTGTGTGAAGTATAGTTTTTAATTTTTTTATCAAGAAGAAAAAAAAAATTATGTAGCTACCATATGGAATATTCAAATAAACAATCTGTTATTCTGACTAATGGTAAAGAGGTGATTTTTAAGAAGAAAAAAATTTGGATTTGCGTAACGAAGGCCACTTACGGTTTTTAAATAATACTAAATCAGAGAGTTTTGAACGTGTATGGCATGAATATACAACTGTATATTATGTATATAATTTATTATATATTTGTGTATATTGGTATACCTATACTTACTTATAACCTCTATGATATATTGAAAACCAAAGTGATCCGGAGTGCACCAACAGAGATGGCTGATATGATTACAAATTTCACGGTTTCTCGAGTACAAAAAATTGTATCTATATTATGTCGTATCAGAATAGTCCATAATTTCTTATTGTATTTTATCGTATATATTAAAAACATCTGCACGTGCAATTCATATAGAAACCAGATTGCCTAGAATATCGTTTTCTATCCAAAAGGTCATTTTGTAGATGCTGTTTGTGTAATATTATATACCTGGATGATAGCAGATATATAATAGGTATCATACATATAATAATATATATATACATAACATGAATTTATAAAATAATTATACAAATATTAAAAAATATAATATAATATCATGACCGTATTTATATATTCGTACATGTTGGCTGTTAAATATGAAACATCATGCAATTGGGTTGGGACCAATATATTACGAGTATTATATAATTGGTCATTATTTTGTTTGTTTTCATTGAAATTAAAGCGATATAGGTACCAGGATACGTTTGTAAATTCACACGTGACCGTATATATTTTGCAACCAATTATGCACAATTATTGCTCTGCACACGTTTTTTTCTAAATATTTATAAAATGTACCTATTTGAAATCTGAGATACTATATTTACATTTACCGAAATTGAAGCAGTTTGTATTTGTAATTTAGAAATTAATTAATTAAATTGAAATATTATGATTGTAGATCGTCTCATACCTCCAGATTTCAACTGTATCATTTTTGCAATGGCAATACAATGGCGTATTTCGAGTTTTTTCTGACTTTCAGAAATGACAGAAATTATTTTTACACTCCTCGCACTGCCTGATGTTATCATTTTGTGTACGATCTCCATAATTTTTAAATACAATATATTATAGGTAATCTATATTCTATATACGAATATATATTTGAAAAATTAATTAATGATTACCAGTAGCGTATTTACGGTGGTGGTCCAAGGGCACTGGATCCCTCACCCCCAGATCCACTGTAGTGATCCTTATTTTTTGTATTATATGTGTATATTAATATTGTTATTGTTTTTAGTATAAATTTATTGATTATATGGAAAAATTTTGGATTCCCCCCGCCCCATAATTTGGTTCAAAATTCGACATTGGTGATTACTATAATATACATAATACCTATATAATTAGATATTATATTAAAGTGTTAAATTTATATTTATCCAATAACAATAATCATAATTCATAAAAATGTGCAAATAGGTTTGTTATTCTTGTTGACGAATTTCAATATAGGTATAGGTACTTGAAGATGTAAAAACCTTGGTGTACGGAACTTGTTGGTCGAGTTTTAATTTGTGTTAAATCTTAAATTCGCTATTCAAGCCAATCGTGTTTTGTCTAAAGTAATGTTTGCAATAGAATAATTTGTTTATCGCCATTATTTTAATAGTGTTTATAAAATAGGTACATATTATAATATTATGACATTATGTACATAGTACTGAGATTGTACGTAAGAACGTATATTTCGTCGATTGCGGCTACCGGCGAAATGTTACGGTCGGTATACTTTCTTGGTGCGAGTCGCGATTAATAATATTATAATTATCTTTAACTTGAAACAATGGACTACGAATAAATACTCATCCATGATATAATTACAAAAACTACTGATTTCAATATTATATATTATTTATAATATAGCTAACAACAGGGTTACAGAGGCAAACACAGAAAAAATATTAAACAGGATAATAGTACATTTATTGACCAATAACCAATAATAATTAATATGACCATATTACTTACATATAACACAATTATTTTGATCTAATTTTACGTATTTTATATAATGTAATCCTAAATTTCGGGAAGAGTTTGAACCCCAGACTTCCTTCTCTGCGTTCGCTCATGTTTATCGAAAACAATATTATATCACTGTTATAAAATACAAATTTATTACATTAAAGATTAATCTATATTACATAAGTATACGGTATATATTCCGATTATATTGTATTATATCACACATTATAATATGGAGCGATAATGATTTTTTTTTATTTTTAATATTTTTTTTAAATCTCGATATTTATAATTTACTTATAAACTTATAATACATTCGCCCTTCGGGAAATAACATATAATAGTTAAATCTATACCTATACATAATACACAAATTTCATAAATCGTAAATGACGAAAAATACAAACATTATCCTTCGAATGACGTTATCAATTTATCAATATGACTATAATATAATAAAATTATATAGGTACATATACGTATATACTTGACGCATAAGGTAAACTAGTGTATATTTAATAAACATTTTTTTATTTTATTTGTTACGTATATTATATAATAATGCACCCATTTAGGTATATATTTTATATTGTCATATTTTTTTATCACCCTTAAACTTACGTTTTATCCCGACCAAATTGACCATAAATTGTTGTTTCTCGTCAATTAATAATATTAATAAAGCGTCCATTGATAATTCTTATAATATTTATAAATTATATTATTATAATTTAATTTTTTTTTTTTTTTTGTACAATTCGTTTTCTTCATTTAGTATGGGATATTAATTTACATTTTTCCCGCGCTAAATAACGGAATATATTATAATATATAAAATATTTGTTGTGTTAAATAAATTAGGCACGAAACTAGTTGTTTTTGTTTTTTAAGACATTTAAACGTTAACTAAATTATAGTATTATTATACTTCCACTTGTTTATAATAGTTATACCTATGTCATATGTGCCATATTAGGTACTATAATATGATATAATTACTAGTATTATTATGTTCACTCATAAGTCATACTAATATGCATATAATAAAATATTAATTTTTATACTTAACAAACGATTTCGTTTTTATATTTTAATTTCAGCATTTCACGCATGCGAAATTATTAGAATTTTAAACTTTCAAATTCATTAAATAATAAATATATATAATAATAAAATATATAAGATAAATTAAAAATATTATCAAATTATAAAAATAATTAAGTTTTTAATATTTATAATTTATTGTTGTGTATTTCTTGAAAAGAAAAACATTTATAATTTTTTATAATTTAATTCCATAAATCTTTCTCTTCCGTATTTCCGTGTTTCTTTGTTTCTACACGGTTTTATTTATTTACCATAGGTTCTTCAACTAATTACCGACCTTAACCTTACTATGTTATTGTTATAGATCCGGTATACCGGTATTGTTTGACTTGTCATAATACTAAAATTGAGTTCTGTCATACAACACAGTTGGATACAAAACTTTTGTTTTGTTCAGTATTAATATATACTTTCTTAAAATTATTATTTTATTTTTGTATAAAAACAAGTAAGGTCGGGAAAGTTTATTATGCGAATACCAATGATTACATGAATTATGAATTATACAGGTACTTTATAGTTCCTGGTTGGTTTACAATATATTCGTAGGTAAAATTATTATTTACGTAATACATAATAATTAATGAATTTAATATTTATTTAACAAATAAATAATATATCTAATCTATTATTAAAAATATGTATTTAATGTTATAGAATTACGAGAACAGTAAACAATAAAACTACATTAACCATCTGTTGACGGATGGACACGCAATATAGAGACAAACACCGCAAAATATTTTTACAGAGAACAATGATCCTAAATCACGTTCTAAAAATGTTAAATAAATAATAAACGTACATCGTACATGTACGTGAAATCATTGTGAATATTTAAAACAAAATTATTGATTATAAATTTTCTATCGTAGTAATAGTATAATAATTATATTTACTATATATGATAATTTTTATAAATAATTGTTTTATTTGTAAATAAAATATAATAGTGTTTATTAATACATATTTAAAAAGAATGTGGCTCATGTAATTTGTGTGACTGTTAAATGTTTACTACTTTATTTTGTGTTAAAACTTCTAATAAAAGACTTTAAGAGAATACAAAAAATACACAAAACTAATTCAAATTAATTTGAACTGTTCTAACTTTCTAAGTACCTAGTCCTAGTGAAATGTACATTTTTTACCAATAAGAATATAGAAATCATTTACTAATTTGTAATTACTAATTAAATTAATTATATTTATCTAAGATGATAATGATATTTTATACTCGTAATATATTTGTAAATAAATGTAGTCAGTATTATAAAAAAAAAAAAATCGGATTTATCTTTTTTATATAATAACATAATATGTAAAGGCATATAAAATTATTGATTAAAATATTGAAATATTATTCGTATTTTTAAACTACATCATAATATTAACGTGTTGTGTAAGACTTTAAAAATCAGTCCTTGAGCGAAATATTGAACCGCAATCCAATTAAAATTGATAATTATCTCTAAAATACATGTGTGATAGATATGTAGGTACATTTATTATATTATTAAATAAAAAGGCATAGTTTATTCTACTTTTAAAATACGGTTTTAATAATAATCACCACATTTATATTAAAACTGTTTGAGATTAAAATATAATATCATTATAATAAATATAATATTATGTTATAGGTTATTATTTAATAATATCCGTTGAAAACATATTGAACGTTTCTGTCATACAAAAATCATTGTTAGACTTAGAAGACATATTTTTAAAAAAAAAATTTTTGTGATCGATCATACGAGTATAAATAGGTACCTACTTATTATAAGTATTACTACTTATTATAAGTATTACTACTTATTATAAGTATTACTACTTATTATCTATTTTTCAATTTTTAATATATTAGTTTAATATTCGAAAATTGAAATTTAGATATTTTCATAACGGGAATACGATTTATAAAACTACATAATATTTTTACACATTACATCACGTATAGTGTATAGATTATTGATTTTGGATACCATTCTTAATTATACTATTTGTAAGTAGATATATAAATTTAAATGGGCTACATGTTTAAAGACCTAATACTAAATTTTACAGTATTACACAATATGTAAAATATTTTTTTATTGAATACCTAATGCATATCATTTTTTTTATCAATATTTAATTTAATTTTGTAAATTATTCTACAAAAAATCCTATATAACTGACAATTGACATGAACATAATAATATATAAAAACATTTTCCATAAAATATGTACTATTGTACTTATTGCGATAATTGTTTAATTCCTATACATTATATATTGAGATATTAAGGTGATTACACAAACTTGATTATCTCAATGACATAAGAGATAAGACGTTTTTTAATATTTAATTATTTATTATTGATCTAATATTAATATTATTTTTATAATATTTTGATTTAATATAAAAATAATGTTCTCATATATTATATATAAATGATATATTTTTTTTATGTAAATGCATGATTCTATAATTCTAAAGTGTATACTGTATATATTTTTCGATTTTGAAAGACAATAATTTCCGACTTCATAAATATTTATGAATATTATCGTGCGCGTTGTTGGAGTGTTGAGCATTAAATTCGTATTCGTATAAAAAATTGCAAACGGTACGACGCGTCAGTGATGTAAGAATCACGTCATTACGGAGATGGATTATTTATATGGTTAAGTATAAAAATATAAAATTATAAAATTATGTAATTATAATAATATATTATCATGTGATGTCCTATGAGCATACAGGGTGATCATAATTCCGTGGTAGTAAAAAAAAAAATCATACGGTAATGTTTTTCAATATAATATTATAATTTATTGTTATTATTATTATTAATGTACGTATAATATATTTCCAACGCGTTATTGTATATAAAGCAATAACTATATACACTAACAACGTAACAATATTTCGATCGTTCTGTATACCATTATACGTGACATCGGACCTAAGAGTTCAAGGAGGCATAAAGAATATCCATATTATTATTATTATTATTATTATTATTATTATTATTATTATTATTA
>JAIUCT010000028.1:308560-357288 GCA_021307375.1 Tetraneura akinire
ATTATTATTATTATTATTATTATTATTATTATTATTATTATTATTATATGTATATTATAAGACTTTACGTCCGATTCTATGATGACTGCTGCGGCGACTGCGATAAAAATCTGAAATGGTTTTGTTTTTATTTTTCGGTTTAACGTCCTGCGTGGCTGCGAATTACAGTGACTGACTGGTTTTCTTCTCGTTATTATAATACAATTATTATTATTCTACTACAGGCTACAGTCTGGTCATCGATACTCTCATACTCGTAAATCGTAACAACGGTTCGCGAACTTTAATTATCCTGCTGTTACATAAACACACGATGTTAAAAACAACAGTCATATTTTATTATCCTATTTGTCTGCATAAAATCATAAATTAAATCGATTACGCACGCATACAGACGATATTAGGTACCTACTATAATAATTATGATGTAAGTATGGATACTATAGGTATCTACAATTTACATAATACGAGTATATATAGAAATCATATCTAATATATTAAATCATTTTAAAATTTTCGTGCACTATTGAAATTAGAGACTTGAACATTTTATAGGGTGTTCATTTATGTAATATATGTGTACCTAAATGGTCCCTATATGGCTATATGTGCGATAAAATTTTGCGTTTTAAATATTTAATAAAAAAATGATAAAATTTTAATCAATATTATCTGACTGAACTTCGCTCAGAATCGTTTGAATGGTTTATCATTGCATTCCAATATTAAACACTATGATTTGCACACCTAAATCCCTGCGGCAGAAGTATATCAGCTCGTATTTTTAATATTTATTTTGTAATAGATTATTACGAATGTACCTAATAAATTATAAATGTTTGTTCATTTTCCAGTACCTACTTTTACCATAACAATTTCCTAGTTTATTTTTCCAACTCATAGATTATAATTAATTGTTGTTTAAACTTTCAATTAAATGATAACATATACAAGGGCGAGTGGTTCTGTTATTGATACGTAAACTGATACGACCATAAAAAAAAAATTGTATAAAATAAAAATTTTCTATCTAGATTATGTGGTTTAGATAACTAAATTTTTAACTAGATACAGATAAAGATAATGAAAAGATAACAGATAGACCGTTTTTATCTAGATATTTCCCAACACTTGAAATGAGACAGAAAGATCACTACACGCATCTTCACATCATTGTAAAACCAATACAAATTAAAATATAAAATAAACAAATTAAAATCAATATATTTATTATATTATGTTTTATGTGTGATGTTAAAAATGATGAAAAACAACGAAGCAACGAATAATAATAAATATCATGTTAAAAATAGATAATTAATTAACGATTGTCAATATACCTACATATTTTTTCGCGTAAATATAATATATAATTAATAAAATATAAGTATTATAATTTTATCTTTTGTTGGAATATTTTTTCACTAGAAATACTTATAACATTACACTTTTTTTTCACTATTTGCTATGTTATAGCATATTATTATAATATACAACTTCCTAGTTTTATTTAATGCCATTCAAAATGGGGGGGGGAATACTAATACTATATAAATAATTTATTTATTGCATATTCAGTCAGTCCGTCAGTCAATCCGTCAGTGGCTATATAGTAGAAGTATATATTATAGCATAATAATAATAATAATAATGAATAGATGATATATACCTGTTGATCGCAGTTGGTTGACCAAACTGGGTCAAGTGCATCGAGTAAGACAGACGGCAGCTATATATATATTATACCATATACCAGACACCAGTTTTAACCATAATTGGTCCGATATAATAATGTACCTATGTATAATAATAGTATATATAATACGTATGTGTTTACGTATAATGAAAAATATTATATTTTGTTATAAATATTATTATGTATAATAATGATGACGAGAAAACGCAAACGTTTTATTATTTCTTCCTCCTCCCCTATAGCAGTTCATAATCTGTTGCAGTTATATATTATATTCCCAATTCAGACAAGGTCGTGACGGGGTTTATCTGTTTTTGGAATTCTCAGTGATACATAATAATATTATGCATTATGAATTATGATAAAACGCTCAATAAACTTGTAAGCAATATAATTATCATAATCATTACGTGAGGTTTATCTTTATAACTTCGTCATTGGCCTAGACTATTTATTTTTGATTCTTGTGACTGAGAAATAAGTAAAAATTTAAAATTTAAAAACACGTTGGTATAATATGTTTTATTTTAAAAACAATTTATACGAATGAAATTCGAAATAAAAAAAAATTGAAATTTATGTATACTCATTGCATAAAAAATGCATTACAGTACAGTCATTCTGTATAGATATTTCAATATTTTCGTGTGTATTAAAAATTTCTAATGCGTATATATTTTTCGGTTCTGCTCGTATAAACGGTAAACGTGAAATGTTGAACGTTGTAAATTTTTTTACTGGAGGAGTATGACTATAAATAATATTGTATACTCTACGACAGGAGTAAGAATTATAATATCACACGTGAGGTATAAAAAAATTACGAAAAACCTAACCACAAATAGATTAAAATATTTTAAAATAATAATAATAATAATTGAATGTATTACTAATTATACCGCAAAATATACTTATTATAATAATTATAATTATTAAATGCAAACACTTATACAGTTTTGTATTTTTCTATAAATTAATTAAATTTATAAAATATAGATAACACATTTTTACATGTTTTTATTTTTGTCTCAAATTCACTTTAAAGTAAACAATATCCATTTTTTAACGTTCTTCTTTTTTTTTTTTTTGCTCTTCTTCCTTCCAAAATTATACATGCATAATATTATAAGGTTACGTATTATGGTCAGCACGTTTGGTGAATCATCCCGTGCATTCATGGTTTATATACTATTACTATACATTATAATAATAAATAATAATAATACTCTTAATGTGTAATAAACTTTGCGGAGTACGTCTTGGCCTCCGCACGACGACCAAAGGTTTTTCGTGTTTTGTTATATTAATTAAATCATCATCGCATTATTAAGAAATACAAATACGTTATTATTATTATTATAATACAATTTCTATATATATATATATACACGAGCACGTCTGATTTTTGATGTGTATACAGGAATATTACACGAACCCGATCCATGGACCGCGAGGACTTTCGAGCCGAGCACCTTGAGAGGAATATTAGAACAGATCAAAATGTACGAAACCACGTCATTGCGGTGTTATTGTACTTAGACGTGTATAATGTTATGTGGTCCGCGTGTATTACAGGACGGATTCGACATTTCTTTTTTTACCGACTCTATCAAAATATAATTAGGTACAAAAAAAAAGCGTTGTTTTCATATTATAAACTATAAACTATATATTATCCGGTAAATAGATTTTAAAATTCGATCACACGCAGTACTTATATTATTATATTCGTTTCGTTTTTAATATATTAGTAATGATAATGTATATAAAAGATAATAGATCTTTATCTTTATCTTTATCTTTATCTTTATCTTTATCTTTATCTTTATCTTTATCTTTAACTTTATCTTTATTATCATTAATATTATATATCAATATTATACCTATAATATAAAAAATATAACCTATATATAATTTATTTGAAATAACAAAATGTTTGTCGTTTGTACAAAAATGATAACAAATATCAATATTTAACAAATTTTAGAATTTATAAATTAAAATTTCTACACCCCAAAAATATTATATCGATAGTATAATTATTATATTTTGACCTGTATCATACCCTCCAATAATTCTGTAGTACAATATTTTATTGAAACAATTATAAGTATTTTAATCGCTTTATTAATTTCCTCGTATTTTATAAAACTATTTGTATAATTATGTATTCTATAACACGACGGCTATTTTCGTTTTAATTACAAATAAAGATTTATGGGAGGTTTGTGTAAGAGAGAGAGAGAGGAGAGTCGAGGTCAAATTGATCTTCCTACTTTATATTATAAATATTTTTTTTTTTTTTTTTTTTTTTTTTTGTACCTAGCAGATAAAAAGTTTACCTATACATTAACAGACGATTTGATTTATTTCAAAAACTGCGTAATATAAGCTAAATATGTTTTTAACAGTTTCAAATTATGTAAATATAATTATATTATTTATATTATAAATCAGACGAACAAATAATAATAATTATAATATTTCCGTAATTATATATCAGAAAAACAGTAACTCTTTGGCACGAATGATATTTTTTTTTTTTAATTTTTTATAATTTAATTACTCAATTAAAATAATTAAATTGAAATAATTAAGATACGACGACGGCGGCAAAGACGAGACAATAATATTAAAATAATTACATATTTATGATTACAAATAATTTTTTTACATTGTAAATAGTATTTTTTGTAGTCGACATTATAATTTTTTATTTTTTCTACGATATAACAAAAACCGAGTAATTCCCCGCAACGACACAATCGCGTTTCGAGCGCGCCCAATGTCGCACATTCTCCGTCGCCGCGCTTCCTTCCTCACTACATTACATATTATTATAGTACGATCGCCTTCGCATTTAATCGACGTACGTATTATTATTTATATATGCGTTTGATTGCATTTCCCCGTGCATATACTATATTTGTAGGTATATTATATTCGCAATTCGTATAAGTATGTATTATATTTATATATATATTTTCCTCGTCCGTCGAGTCCAAGGAGATCTACACGTGATATTTATTATTATTATTATTATTATGTGTGAGTATTATGTTTGTGTGTGTGTGTGTATAGGCATAATAAAAATAATAATAATAATAATAATTTGTAAGTTAACACGAGTATAATGTTTCCTGATTTGAATGTTTTAATATAATAAAATCATAAATTAGTGCTTTTTTTTCTTTAAATACTATTATTTTAGTAAAAAAAAAAATAATTATTTAAAGAAAACATATTATATTTATATAATATCATATGATTTAGATATACTCGTATGATAATTAACAATATGTTTATACAACGATAATGGACAATATATAGTTGACGAATTGATCCACTATAGTGGGTATATTATATAATAGTATAATACGTAAGCGTAATGTGTATAATACTTTATACCCGAAGACCTTCGTTGTTAAAAGCGTTATCGGTCGTAATGAAAAATAATTAATTATTTCGTTTATAAACTTTATCATTTAAAAAAGGTTTAATTTAGACTTAAAAAAGCAAGGGCAGGGATACAGCAGGCGTAAAAAAGATAGCGTAAAATTTTGTTTATCATTTGAATGCACCGATAAATCATTACACTCATGAAAACGATTTTGAGCGAAGTTCATCAGATAATATAATAATTTTAATGTATTGATTACAATTTTACATTCTGAACGAGCAAAGAATGTATTGGTTTTACTATGATGTATGTCTTTTATTTTATATTTCTGTAGACACTTTTACTACCAGAAATAATTTTCCGATTTTCACGAATAGAAAATGTTTCCGGTTGGAAAGTGGATGTAGTTGGTTATTTATTTAGGTCGTTTTTTGAATTTCTCAAAATTAACCCTATGTGATAGAAAAAACGACGAAAAAACGGCGTTAAACGGTGTTTAAACTTGAAATTTCAGTAAAATTATATTTAAAGTTTATTATAGTTTACTAGTAAGTATATAGTTTATTAGTTTAGTATATTATATTTAATTTATATGGATTCTTTCTATTCTATTTTTTCACAATAATGTTAAATAAAATTGACAAACATTTTTATGATATGGGCATTTAGATGACAAGGGATATATGAGCATTTATATTGCATTTAGAGACATGAAAATTTTATAGTGTTCATTTATGTACTATATGTAGTATAGACATAGGTCGTTCCTATATGTGTGATCAAATTTTGCGTTTTATATATTCAATAAAAAATGTCAAAATTTTAATCCATACCTACATTATCTGACTGAACTTTCCTTACGGTACCATATTATGTATAAGTTTTAGAATATTGTACGTATGTAATAATATTTTAATTTTATATTTTATTGTATATTATCTATGTGATTAGTCAAAATATTAGTTTGTCATTCTGTTAAATAATTTGTGTATTTTTTTTTTTATTATTATTATTAATTATAACGCCTAAATACTCGTATTCCTCTTCCCATGAAGTCCGAGACACTAGTCTCAACCGCATAACTTCCGATTTACGGTAAGCTTCGGTGGGGCGAACAACTATACACAAACTTGTGTGAGTTAAGTCTTAAGTGTATACATAGGCGCTCATATAAATTATTTCAGGTGGGAGGGCAATGAAAAATTTTTAATTGCATAAAATTATATTAGCTATTTATTTGTTATATTATATTATTATTAAATACGAGTATAAATAAATAATACGATAAAAACTGTTTATTATGCTTAATTCGTTAGGTATATAAAGATTACACATATTAAAATTGAATTTAAAAATGGGTAATGTTTCTATTAAATTATTCTATAAATAAAACTGTAAGATTCGACAATTTTTTTCCAAATTGATTGATTACGTCTTCTATAAATAATATTTATAAGTTATATTTGTGCGTAACATTTTTCCAGGGGGAATAAGTGACCCTCTTTGCCCTCCCCTAAGGGTGCCCATAAATGCATATCAAACACTAGACAAACGTCATTGAAAAGTATATCAATAGAATTTTAAAAGTCGAACACGAGTACAATGTATGTATATCATTCGATTTCGATTTAAATACGAATAATTATATAGGTATAATAAAATGCAAACTAAAAAAACGTCGTATGATAAAACATGAATTATCGAAAACGACTAAAAATCTGCGATGAAAAACTCAACGGGATTTAAGATCGAAAAACCTTAAAAAACGTATACAAAAATTAAAAAAGTGTATAATATAATATGTCATATGTATTATGTAGTGTATGCGTTTTGTATACGTGCGTCCCTTCCCGTTGCACAGCGTAGATCTTTTGTCCGCCATCTCTTGTCTTATATGTTACATGCAATATAATAATAACAATATTATTTTATAGATACCATTATTATAAGTGTACATTAAGTATATACCTACCTTCGTTTGGCAATTTGGCATTGCTCGTTATTTATTCTTATTAAAAATAATATATATTATATTAAAAATTTTATTGTCGTACAACGTTAATAAACCCCGGTTGTAGGTCAAATTCAAATTATCATTTTGTTTATAATAGTATTATTGTCATTATTAATTTTTTCGTAACATCGCCTCGGGGACGCAATCGTACATGTAATAATTATTATTATAATATAATATATCTGAATGCAAATTATAACATTTATAACGCACAGACGACTCGCTATAATATTATATTTTTGTTTCACTCCCTGAGATATTTTAATATACAACAATAATATTATATTCATTCGTGCGGGACCCGTACTTATAGTCCATAGGAGGTTATATTATGAATATAATATTATTAAAATGTTATGGAAACGAAAAACGCGTGTATTGCTTATTATATTAATATCGAATACCGTAAAATGGTACGAATAGAAACACTTTTAAACTTTGAATGAAAAGTAAAAATTGAATATTATATAATATTAAAATACGAATCGTTATGAGTATGCATTGATTTGAAATATTTGAATTCCAATTAAAATTTTTAATATAATTAATAAAAATTATCTATAATCTATATATTATATATTCGTAAATATATAGTGCAGTAATAGTAATATTAATAATATAATATAACATTACGGAGAAAGTTCAAACGAGAGACGACTTTTAAATTATTTTGATTTTTCTATAGTATATAATATAATAATATATATCTACTTATACTATTATGTACGTATGTATAAAATTTACAAAATTAAAATAATCGTGATATCGGGTGTATAATATTAATTATAAATATAATCATTCATAATATATACATATTTTATTGTAAACAAATTAAATATTTATTTATTACAAAATTAATTATTTCTTCTTTTTGAAATGACAATCTATCACTCTTATACGTATATAATATAGTAACAGTCATAGTCGTAAATTGGTGGGAGGACGAGGAGAGGCGACTGCCCTCCTTAAAATATTTAAGACGGTTCATTGCCCCTCTTGACTTTTGAAACAAGTTTAAAAATTATAATAATAAATAACTATTTAATTTATTTAAGTCTTTGGAAAAAAATTTCCAAAGGTTATACGTCATATAAAAATATCCAAAATTATATGACATTAATATTATAATATATAGGTAGTTAAAATATTATTTTATAAACTATTTATATTATAGATTATTAGATTATATTATTATGTATTTAATATAATATTAATAATATACTATACACGGTTCTATTGCCTTGACCAGTGATATTGAAAAATATATTTTTATTCTACACTCAAACAGGGGTATATTATAATATAATAATATAATATTATATTGATAGTTTTATACATGGCATGCAACAAAAACTCCGTATATTTCTATATACGTGAGACGTGTTGGCGTTATCCTTGTACGAGGTCGGTCGATGCGGTGAAAATAAAAACACATTAAAATATAATACCGGTATGACGATATTGTTGACTTGTTTCAAAATGTATATAATATTCCAATAATATAAAGGTATAGGTACATAATAATATATACATGGTTAAAGATATAATTCGCCAGAGTTATTGCTTGAAATATTAGGTATATCTATATTATATTTTTTATAATCGACGTCTAATTGACTAGGTTAGATTCGTGGTTAGCAAAAATATTACAAAATGACAAATTTATACGACCAGCCGATCGCAATAATGAATAATAATGACAAATATTCATTTTTTACCGTGTCAACAAAATTTTAAATATCTATAAAGATTATTAATTTATTATAAACTGAAAAATAAATACATTTTTAAAACCCACATGTAACAATACAATTTTGATCACATTACACTTTACAATAAGTTATACATAATCATGTTTAAATACGTATATTATACTTAATTTATCTACCTACCAATAAAAATTAAGAATACTTACTTAAATTAAACAATTAGCCATTTTAAAGTTCAATAATTATTTACCTACCTATAAGAATTATGGATAGGTATGGTTATATATTATACCGTTGACCATAAAAATGGTTTTCGGTCTTTGTATGACCATGAATATAGTTATTTATAAAACGCACGCGTGTTATCGTCCAAATCTGAAATATACCTATATATATAGTTGCCAGACACAAAAAACGTATAGAATTGTTTCCTGGATATAATAACATCGTTTTTTTTCTGTGATAATAATATGTACGAGTATATTAAGAATTATATATTAATGAATTATCATGGGCATTTTCACGATTCAAATATTCTTAAAAACAAACTTCTAACAAATCATTGACCGTTACGAGTTTATGACTCATAAAATTACTCCAAAATAAATATATAATATAACTATTGACAAAATAAAATATAGTCTATTATTAATGATTGTGGATCGATATCGACTATTATAATAACCGAAATTTCAAAAAAGGAATATAGAAATTATCACACATAAACTATATACGATGATGATACATATAATTATGTATCATTATTATTTATTACAATCACTTGCAAATACTAAATATTTACCGTTTTTTTTAGATGACTTGCGTATATGTGATACTAATATAATAAATTGGTATAATAACGTAGATTTGCGTTAATTAAACGTTCGACAGGAAAAAAAAAATGAAAATATTATGATTTACGTTTAAAATCGTGTTGTGCAAAATAATACTTTACTTTCGAGTGTAAAACTTAAAAAAACAACCGTCTAAACAATGCATTATTTTTACTGGGGTTCGCCTTGAACGCTCTAACGCGCGAAATATCTATATAGTCATAAGTACCTATTAAAGTACTTATAGTATCATAATAAGTAACGATGAGTCGTTGACTACATAAAATTATATTTTGTTATATGTTTTCAATCTTTCTTTAACAGCACATTTCGTAGATTATGAGTTCCAAAATTATTTTAAGAATACCTTTTAGTGCTTTTACCCAAATTTTTGAAAACTTTCGAAAAATAATTGTTTTGTAACATAAAAACACGAAAATAGCGAAATGGATTTTTTTTTTTTTTTTTAATTTGTTTAAAAAATGTATATATAATGTACAATAAAATACATGTATCATAAGAGCGTGTTTAGTGGAAGGGTAATGATAATTATAAGTAAGAATACGATTTTAATTCATTCCATAAAACATATTCTATATACGAGTATATACAGAGTGTTCATCCACCATCTGTGTTTTTCCTTGTCAATAACTTTTGATATATTACAAATTTTAAAAATCTCATTTTTTCAATATACTTCTACTTATGTGTTATGTCTTATGTATAATGTACGTATATCAACATTATTAAACAAGTCATATTTTTCATTATAATAATTTATTTTTTTTTAAACTTACTTGTTTTCACATTAATTAAAATTTAAAAATAGCCAAATTATAAATATAATTGCTCAGAACATTATAATTATTAAATTACTAATGTCTACAAAGTAAATCTTAAATTATTAATTTTAGATTCTGAACGAAGCGAAGATAATATACGAGTAGGTACCTATATGTATTGATTTTACAATAATTGTATATTTTTTATATCTATATATACTTTTTCTACCCGAAATAATGTTCTGATTTTCACAAATAGCATAATATGTTTCCGGTTGGAAAGTGGATGTAGTTGCTAGTTATGGTACTTTATAGTTCCTTTTTCGAATTTTTCAAAATTGACACTATGCAATAGCAAAAACGACCAAAAAATGTTGAAAAAACGGCATTATTCACGGAAACTGAAATTTTAACGAAATAGATTTCAATATTTCACGATAACTCGGGCAATTTTGAAGTTAGAGACTTGAAAATTGTATTGGCTGTTCACATAAGTAATTACTATATATATCATATAGTATATACGTGATAACATTAAATTTCATTAATGATGCAATTCCTAACGAATCGTGCGATTCAGTTACACGCACTATATTACAATAATGAATTAATGACTAATGACTATAGTACTATACGAATAATACGATTCATCGAAACCGTACCTACCATTGAATAAAATAAATATAGGTCACAACTTATATTCTATATTAATCTATAAAAGTTAATTATTATTATTTTGTTAAAATTTCACAGTAATACAATTGGGGAGTAAATTGCGAGTCTGTAAATCATTTTTAAACGTATACCAATGTGTCTGATATTATATATTATTTATACCTAATTATTACCTTATTAAATTTAGCTTCTTGGAGTTTTAAATATAAAACCATTCTTCTAATACAAAAAATCTTACTTTATTAGAAGAAAATATAGCTAATATTATATATATATAAAAATAAAAAATAATAATTATAATTATATATACCTATTTTTTTTTTTTTTTTTTTTTTTTGTAAGTAGATTTTTGTTTATCCACGTAATTTTAATTTGCAATTCACGTATATATATTACATATTAGCTACCTGTTTGGTTACATTTTTTTTCCCCCCAAAATCAACATCATTTGTACCCAATCAGCATAAATTGGCCATTTAATATATATTGCATGACAATGACCCAGTAGCCTTTGGTCCATTTGACGTGTTTATATTTTTTGAAAATTATCTGTTATATACGCTAATTGATGAACACGATGTTATTGATATAAATGTGTTTACAAAGGTCACGGAAATAATTCAAGATTTCTATAATAAAAAAAAAAAAGAAGACGATCTAAAATGAATTTATACAAAAACAAATAAGAGATTCCTGAATATTGCGATCATTATGACCTAGACATTAATATATAATATTATATTTATACATATTATTTATTTTTACCTATCTAAATTTTGAAACGTTTATACGTATTTCATAATATTATAATAAACTATAATTTATATTATTATTAATTGTTATTAATTATTATAATATTAAAAAAAATAAAAAAACACAAAAAATCAGGACATTTTTACTAATAACATTGTAATATCATAATATAAATTATAAAATAAATTATCGTTTTATATATTAATATAGATTAGATTACGTACGTACGTAAGTAATTTCAGGGAAAAACTGCAAAGATGCTAAAACGAAACTTAATAATAAAATTACTATACTAAGCAGTCCTTAGGACCTTATACTTATATAATGGTCCTTGAACAGTTCGAAACGTCAAAAGTTTATTTTTTTTTTTCTAGATTTATTTATCAAATAAAATACTTTTGTGCCTTGTCGTTATATTATAATCGGTCAATATATAATATAATACAGTTATCGGTTTATCGTTATAATACGCGTGTTTGTATGTATACGGTTCAATGTGAAATGGCCTATACGAATGTATAAATAATATAATATCAGGCATGCGATATATATAATATAATATATTGCAGCATCAAACGAAGGTAAGAAAAATAACGTTTTTTGATGATAATATATGCTCATAGGTACAGGGGAAACATTATAAGTCAAGGTTTCGAATATTCAAAGTGCTTCGGATATCAGCAAAAGTGAAAAATATAATACGATGTAAAATATATTTAAACGTATATTTTGTACACAATTAATATTGTAATATTCACTGTATTGTCTGTATTAATATTAATTAAACGCGCCATTTGTATATTTTATTTAAATAACTTTTCACACATAAAATGTAAGATATAATAACAAGGTATACAACATATTAATATTATAAAATAAATTCGTACAGTAGGTATACGAACAATTTATTGTAAACGCTTGACCCGAGGATATTAATATTATAATCGGTATATATAATACATAATATGTAATATAATTTTTGATATATTTCAAACGGTTATAAATTCAAGGATAAGTGCAAAATGAAATTTTCAAATTACGCAATTACCTATATAGTATATATGAATTATTATACAGTTATAGCAGCTTTATATTGAACTGTATAATACTTAAAATTGAAATTTTAAAATTTCGTAAATATTAATAAAACATATACAAAACAAACTGATATTAATGCCTATATAAAGGTGTATAATGTCATGCAGTTTGTTGAGAGATTATTCGGATACTTACAGAGTTACAGAACAAAAAGAAAGATTTTGAACTTTAAAGAATGATATAATAACGTTAATTCAACGGAATAAAATAGCACTTACCTATATAATACTATACGACGGAAGAACTTCGAGCTACATCACAAATATGTTATTTTATGTTGTCAGAGGACGTTTCGAAAACGAGACAAAAATGAAAAGAATATTTCAAGACCTTACCATGTAACATTACAATAATTATTGACACGACATACGAGGGTATACAAGTATAGTATAGGGAACCTAACCTAACCTAGTGATAGGGAGGTATGTCTTGGTATCTATTGAAATATGGTCAAACGGTAAAATACGAGTATAATAATTTCGTAAATATAATAAATTTGTATATTTTAACGACAATATTTTATATATAGATCGTATTAAATACACGCTGATTTTGTCAACTTAAATATAATATTATAAACGTACAAAATAATGATGTAAAAACGACGTGCGGCTGCGACGTATGCGATCCAATTATTATTGTGCCAAGAGTTATATAATATTATTATATACTTTATGTTTACGCGTTTGTCGTACGGTTTTCTTCTGTTTTTTTTTTCGGTCGGATAAATAAATAAAATAAAAATCAAGGGCAAAACGCGCGAACAAATTTTTATTGTTTTGGGTTGTCGAGCGCGCGGACACAAAGACAAAACGAATTAGCGCGGAGAACTGCACGTAACCGAAACATATATGCTCACTAATCGTAGAAAGAGGGAAGGAAGGAGCAGCGAGCGTAGAAATAATATTTTTTTCGAATGCGATATTCGTTTGAAGGACCCATCGGAGTAATCTTTTTTTTCTTCTCGCCGTTCTTTTCTATATTTTTAAACGCCAACAGGTGTACACAAGTACGGTTAAAATCGGATATATACGCAGGGTAGGTTATTATAAAATATAATATTTATTTCGTCCCTCTACCGAAATAAACTCACCGTTAATACGATAATAAATTAATAACGTGAGAACAAGACGTGCAAATGAACTTTTTATACCTATACAGTTCATTATAATTTATATGTAGGTATAGATACGGTATAATAATACAAATTATATTATTAAAATATACGATTTTTCGACGACGAAAAAAACGAAAAACAACAATAAAATGATATCGCGCGAGCGTATGGTTTTGTATAATAATATTATAATATGTATTATACACAATACCGCACGGCGAAGACGTGATCCGGGCGGCCACCTTCGCGTCCAAGGTTTCCGTTCGCGCGCGTACACACACACGCACGTTACATTACAGTCTCAATGCCGCGTCGTCCGGAACAAGGAAGAGAACTAACCAACGAATGGACGGACACATTATTATTATTACTATTATTATTATTATTATTATTATTATTATTATTATTATTATTATTATTATTATTATTATTATTATTATTATTATTATTATTATTATTATTATTATTATTTTATTATTATTATCAATTATCATTATTATTATTATTATTATTATTATTATTATTATTATTATTATTATTATTATTATTATTATTATTATTATTATTATAATTATTTTATTATTATTTTATTATTATTATTATTATTATTATTATTATTATTATTATTATTATTATTATTATCATTATTATTATTATTATTATTATTATTATTATTATTTTATTATTATTTTATTATTATTTTATTATTATTTTATTATTATTATAATTATTATTTTATTATTATTTTATTATTAATATTAATTTATATAAAATATATATTAATAAGTAGGTATACTTATATACCCATAAATAAATATAATATATTATTTTATATGATGATAAAAAATAATATAGTATTAATGGTTATTTCGTCCCTGTTCTGTTATAGGAATAATAATGTTTTTAATCGACTTTTTTTCGCGGGGCCGGTTGCCGCCGCGCGTTAACGTCGTCGCCGCGCGAAATCGGCACGACGACGTTACGCCGGCGGTGGCGGTGGCGGTGGGGGCCCGGCGACATTGAACCGCCGGCGGTCCAATAACCCTGGACGGATTGGCGCACATGTTATATAAGCAGGTGAACGCCGCGGCAGCGTTTTAGTTGATTTTTTAATACGTACAGCCGTAGATTAAATACGCGACCCGTTCGTCGCCTGCATTGATAATATTTAATAATATAATAATAATATACACACACGAAACGGACGACATATCACGCGCGAAAAGCATCGCACGGACGCGCGACCGTTCACGCGACTGATCCGCAGCTGCAGCCCGTAACCGTAATCTGCGGTACGATATTATATAATACGCCACGTGCGAGACCGTCAGTCGTTATCGGGCGAGCAGAAAAACCGTGTTGTGTGTCGCCTCCGCGACAGAACATTTATATTATAATATATAAAAATAATAATAATAATATAGTGTTTGGCGAGGGTGTAACGCGCCTTTAATAATAAAAAAAAAATTAAAAAAAAAAATACATCTACATTTACATTTACTTCGACACAAGACGCTCGCGTTTAAGCCCCTGCGCGGCGCGGGCGTGTGTGTGTGTGTGTGTGTTTGTTTGTGACTTATTGTGACTTTGTATGTGTGTTTACTTGTGCGTGAGTTTTCGTTTCAAGTTTTGACCGTCGAAGTCTTATAACGTGTTTTCGTCGCGTGTAATGCGGTGAACGTTCGCGCGCAGACGATGGCAGCCGTAACAGAAACACAACAGATCAAAGAAGAGATCGCGACCGCCGTCGAAAAAGAACAACCGCAACAGTCTCCCGCGACCGACGCAGATTTCACCGAAGAGACCGTGGCGCCGTTGCCGACTTCGAAAACCACCACCGCCCCAGTGCCCATCGTCGGCAAGGCTTTTGACTTAAAACGCGCCAGCGTATCATCCGTGGACAGTGACATATCGCTGTCATACGACGCGGCGCCGTTTTATCCGCGATCTCTGAAAAACAACTGCGACGGCGTCATGTCGTCGGCTAACAACTCCAGCGGCTCCGGCACCGATGACGGCGTGGGCCGACATCATACCGAAGTCGCCAAGGCCCCGGTCATGATCAGTAACACGGACTCGTCCGACTCGGCGTACGAGGGCGGACAGGCCAAGTCCAGCGACGAATCCGCACCGTTCGTACCGCCTGACGAAGAGACCACGCAACGCATACTCGATCAGGTAGAGTTTTACTTCTCGGACTCCAACATCGTCAAGGACGCGTTCCTCTTGAAACACGTACGCCGCAACAAGGAAGGATACGTGTCGTTGAAGCTTATCTCATCTTTCAAACGAGTCAAGCACTTGGCAAAGGACTGGCGCGCCGTTGCGTTTGCCATATCCAAATCGGAGAAGCTCGAAGTGAACGAGTCCGGCACAAAGCTGCGAAGAAAGGAGCCGTTGCCAGCGTACGATCAAACCACGCCGTCCCGTACCGTGGTGGCCATCAATTTATCCGAGGAAAAACCGGTCACTATCGAATCGGTGGCCGAGTTATTCCGCGGATGTGGTGAAATCGCGTTGATCCGCGTACTCCGACCAGGTAATCCGATACCGTCAGACGTGCGTCATTTCGTCAACAAGCACCCGGAGATGGGTAGTAACGTGAGCGCACTCATAGAATTCGTGCGCACCGAATCTGCGCACAATGCGATGAGTAAAGACTGGACCACGGAAAAAGCTAAAGACGGCCAGGCCATGTGCGTGCTCGAACTGAACGCACCGGCGTCCAAGAAGAAAGCCACCGCGGCTGCTAAGAAGTCTCCGATGAACAGGCTGTTTGATTCCGAGTATACGTCGTCGTGCCAGAGCGGTTCGGAGTCAGAGGACGTTCGGCAAAAGATACGCATGCAGCGCAAAGTATCGGCCAACACGTTAATGCGATCCGATCCGTCGTGGAACCAACGCAGATGGTCCAGGGACTCGGGCACGGATAGCACCGGATCAGGATACTCGCGCCGCGATTCGTACGTGCCACCGCAGCACCATGTACTGCCCGGCAACGGAGATTACGGAAACCAGAGGCGCATGTCATCCGGCTGGGACTCCAGTTCGGAAAGCTATTACTCGGGCCGATCGCGTTCTAGTAGTGGTGTATCCATACCGGAAACGTTCGGCATGCGCCGTTTCTCGCTGGCCAACCGTCCGGAACAGCAACAGCAGCAGCAGCAACAGTGCTGCTGTTGTGGCCACAGTAATAATCAGCCGATACACCAACCGCTTCAGCAACAGCCGATGGCGTTGCGCAGACACTCGTCACAGGAGAATCATCATTACGACATGAGACGGTGCAGCAACAGCAGCAGCGGCAGCGGCAGCGGCGGCGAAATGATGATGCGTAAGGACTCGACATCGGACTTTTGTTGCGGCCCACAGCGCGACAGTTTCCACAATTGGTCGCGAAAGAGCAGCTCGTCGTCTATGGGAGACGGCATGGGCAGGCGTTCATCCATCGATTCCGACTCGTCCGGCGGCCGAGGACGCCGTCCAAGCTTGGGTCTGGTGACGCCTGACAACGTAGTCAGAATGCCGAAAGGCCCGGACGGTTGCGGCAGTCGCGGTTTCCAGAGGGAGCCTCTAATGGATAACACGCTTTACGAATGAATATAAAACGATAATATTACAACATGAATAATATTAAGTTTTATGAATTTCATGCTGGGGGGAAAACAAAAATACAAATAACATATTAAGAGAGAAAAAAAAGGGGAAAATAATAATTATAATATATTATATTTTATATTTAATATACGAATAGTTTTATTAATAATAAGCGGTTTGGATATTTATAATATAAATAGGTATTTGTAAAAATCGATATTTAAGAATAAAATATTATAATTTATAACGGCGACATCGGTATTATAATAAAATAAAACTAACGCCGGAACGGTCGAGATTTCGCGCGTAATAAATTTCGTAACGCGCGATTTCCGTCGTCATATTTTCAACGCGACGTTTCCATCATACACGGCGTGTATACGAGTATAATACGTTATATTCGATTTTTTATATTATCATCATAATATTAATATTATTATATTGTCGTAAAGTAATATTTTATACTTACCTGAATAATCTTTATATTAATTTATAATATTGTATAATAAAATATATTTTGTTGTGTGTATGCAACCAAATATTGTCGGCTGTACGATTATATTTTTGTTGCGGGGACAATATCGACCCGACACACACGCGTGTATAATATATTGTATTTTTCCGCGGGAATGCACACACTTGTCACGTGTTTGGAAGACGAACGAAAAACTTTTACGAATTCCTTCGAATTTCGCACAAGTCGATAATAATAAAATAATAATTCAATATAAATATATAAATCATACGTTTATACACTACATATTATTATGATATAGGTACATTATTTATAATTATATTCTTAAACGAGCTATCCGTATTTTAATTCATATTATTTATTGATATTATATCGCCTTGAAAGTAAAATAATATATTAAACTATTTATATAATAATATGAGACATTATTATGATTATAATATTTTCCACGTACGAATTTAATTTATTTATTTATTATTTATTATAATATGTATATAGATATAATATTATGTTACCGATGCATTTGTACGACCAATAATTGCGATTATTTATTTATAAATTATATTAATACAAATAAATGTAATATTATGTTATACCTACATATTAAAATGTGACGTGTTATTTTTTAAATTAATTATAGTTAAGTTGCATTTTGAAATATTTTGAGAAATTATCAAAAAGGTATTACAATTTATTTTATAATTTTCCGGCCACTAAGAACATATTTTTTATTATTATTTTAGAAAACCGCCGAGTGTCATCATTTCATTTTAATCACAATATTATATGTGTGTATATAATTATATAATATTATAATATTATATAAAACGAGCCACACGTATACCTTCATTAAAATTGATTTATTTAACGATATAATTTTTTGTAGGGGTTCAAAAATGTTATTGTAAAACAAAATTACAAAAAAATATAACCTACATTATTACATTATTTACATTCATTTTCATATTTGTTTTACAAAATGATGTAATTGTGGAAAATCTGTTGGAGTTTTATGTAATTTTAGATGTCATCTCACTTGGA
The DNA here is from genome assembly GCA_021307375.1 of Tetraneura akinire. Classification (NCBI taxonomy): domain Eukaryota; kingdom Metazoa; phylum Arthropoda; class Insecta; order Hemiptera; family Aphididae; genus Tetraneura; species Tetraneura akinire. The sequence continues at coordinate 327,751 of JAIUCT010000028.1, forward strand.
CTGTAAAAAGAAATAAGAAGAGCTGATACTCCTGCCTCAGGGAACGAGATACAGGTGTTAAAATTATAGTGTAAATAGAATTTGAATGCAATGATAAACCATCGCATTCGAAAAAACGATTATGAGCGAAGTTCAGTCAGGTATTGATTAAAATTTTGACATTTTTTATTAAATATTTAACGAACAATTAACGTAACGGTTCCAAAATTTTATCACATATATATATAGTACCTATGTTAACACCCAAACAATTTTTCAAGTCTCTAACTTTAAAATTGCCTGAGTTATTGTGGAAAATGCCGTTTTTTCGTCATTTTTTTTTACCGCATATGGTCAATTTAGAGAAATTTGAAAAATGACCTAAATAAAGTACAATAAGTAACTACATCCACTGTCCAACCGGAAACATATGCTATTCGTGAAAATCGAAGTATTATTTAGGATTTTCGGGTAGTAAAGGTGTCTTCAGACAAAAACAAATAAAAGACACATATCATTGTAAAACCAATACATTCTTCGCTTCGCTCAGAATCTAAAACGAAAGTGATTGCTTTATTAAAACCCGGGAAGGATGGGTACGAAGCCGCAGACAACCGCCTTATTTCATTACTGAGCGTTACGTATAAAATACTATAGAAAAAATGATATTAGTTTATATATTCATATAACGTGACCCCTGCAATAGAACAGGCTGGATTTAGGGAATAGGTACATAGGATGTGAATAGCAAGTGCTAGTACTCACAACCCTAATAGAATCCGGATTCCAAAGGAAATTTAAAACTAGTGTAGCTTTTATCGAATTATCAGCGGCGTATGAGGTACGACTGTACATACTACATATGATTGTAAAAATAAGTTCGCTAAGGTCAATTCAAGCAAGAAATTATTTACACTCCTAGATAGGACGAACCACCACTTTCAAGTATTTCTGGGTAATAAATAAAGCAATTGACGTACCTACAGTACTTAATGGTCTTCCCCTGCAGAGATCGGTACTATTGCCCTGACTCTATTTAACTTATATATACCTACATGACAGTGGCGGATCTAGGATTTTTTCACGGGGGGGGGACGGGGAAGGGTATCAACAACAGGATATCTACAAATATGTTGGGTAGTAAAAGTGTTTTCAGACATAAAAACAAAAAAACAAAAAGAAAAAACTAAATATATCAACTTTAAACATCACATTTAAAAAAAAATAGAGACTAGAGATTTTTCTAATATTTTAACATGATGTTAAATAATATGTATATATATACCATAGTAAAATTTCCAAACCTTAATGCCCAAAATTGTCATTTTTATCAAACATTATATACATAAAAACGAAAATTTTACGAAAAATTCAAAGTCTTATATTTTGTAGAAAAATTAACCAAACGGTTCCAAAATTTTACCACATATATATATAGTAAATATGTGAACACCCAATAAAATTTTCAAATCTCTATCTTCAAAATTGCCTGAGTTATCGTGAAATATTGAAATTGAATTCGTCGAAATTTAAGTTTTCGTGAAAAATGCCGTTTTTCGTCATTTTCCGTCGCTTTTTCTACCTCTTAGGGTCAATGTTGAGAAATTTGAAAAATGACTTAAATAAAGTACCAACTAAATCCACTTTCCAACCGGAAACATTATGCTATTCGTGAAAATTGGAGTATTATTTCGAGTAGTAAAAGTATTTTCAGACATACAAAAAAAAAAAGACATACATTATAAAACCAATACATTCTTCGTTTCGTTCAGAATCTAAAAATATTTGATTATTTTGTCGTTGTTCATATTAAAAAATATAATCACAATTCACAAGCATTTCGTGTGAATTATAAAAAAAATCATTTATTTTAACCTCCGGCTAGGTTAAGTCTACTGGGGGATACCCCCCCCCCCGTAAATCCGCCACTGTACAGATGTAAAGAGGATAGTATTGAATTTTGATTACAATTTGAATGCAATGATAAATCATTATATTCGAAAAATGATTCTGAGCGAAGTACTGTTAGATTTGGGTATTTAGGTGACTCATTTAGGGATTTTATAATAAATTATTTATATTGAATATAGTAAAATGTAAAAATTTTAATTGGTACATCGTACATATATATTATCTGACGAACTTCGCTCAAAATTGTTTTTACGAATGTAATGATTTATCGTTGCATTCAAATTGTAATCAAAATTCAACATTATCCTATTTACACCTGTATCCTTTCGACCCTTCGATACCAGTATAGTATCCTGCCCCTTGCTTTTTTAAATGTATATGTGAAATGGTTATACAATTATTTATTTAAAACTATTAATAATAGTTGCTACCATAACAATTTAAAATAGTCGTTAATCATGATTCATATTAATTCAAATTAATATAATCAAATTAATATTGTTTTATTAATAAATCATTAATAATTATAACATAAATATATAATAATAAAAATTTTATAAAAAATATAAAATAACATATTCAGTTAGGTATCCTTAATTATGTGTTTTAATTATAGAAAAAATTTTTTTTATATTCAATTTCAATTTTGGTCTTAAGTTAATAATTAAAATAAAGTTCTTTATTGCCTAGGTACTAGGTAGTGAAATGTTGTTGGATTAAATGTCCAACAATTACATATAAATAGATATCAATATATTATAAGTAATATTATATTAATAGTTATATTATATGCCATGAATTAAATAGTAATTACGAATTATTATAGTGTCTGTTTGATCTATATAAATATAGGTAAGTATGTATATTCTATTTAAGTATGCAAAATATATATTATCAACTGTGTCAAAAAATAAAGGGAAACCAATTCAATTGTTTTTAATTTAAAAGTATTTTTTTAAACTTTTTATCTGAAATTAAGGAACTTTTAAATTATTATCAAAAACTTAACTAAAATCAATATTAACAGACATTCATTACTTCATAATTTATAAAGTTAGAAGTAATTCATTTTTACACTTTAGAATTATACTAAGCACCCAGAAAAATAAATCATCTATTAAGTTAAATTTATTAATCAAGTTACACCATTATTTGACTCGTTTTTATTATAATAAATCATTATAATCATATGAATACTTCTTATCAAAATCCTACAAATTTCTATTTATACAGAAAAACATTTTCTTACATTGAAAATGCAAAATAATTATATTGGAATTAAAAGTTTCACTTATTGTATAAAAAGTACTTCAGGACAAAAAATTATTTAAGCATTAAGTACATAATTTAGAAAAAAATTTATTGTAATATGTCAATTTTTATTAGCCCAATAAATGTTTAATAATGGGCAACAATATAAAAATATATTATTTAAGTTATAAGATCTAAAGTAGATGCAGTATAATGCAAGTTTATTCACTATATAACTATTATTTGTTTATATTTACTTCAAAGGATAAATATGACTTCAATATAAATAAACAAAAAATAAATAACAACTTAATAAAAGAAAAACAGATATAAATAGTATTGATCGATAAGTATAACTATGAACAATAATTTATTATACTAATATTATTTAGGTTTAATAGCCTACATTTAAAAATTTGAATTATTTGAATGTTGTAAAATTAACTGTGCACAGAAAGTAAAATTAATAATTATTGCAATAAAAATATAATTAAATTAAAAAAAAATTGTTTTTATATTTTTAAACTGTCACTAGAATAAAAAAAAAAAAAAAATAAATAAAAAAATAAACATGGAGGTAACTATAACTATAACATAAGTATATAAATTAAAAAATATGACATAATAGATTTGCCCGATTTAAGTACACTAATAAATTTCAATAAGAGACAAAATTAAGTATAATAAATAATGAAATAGAACAACGTAAAAGTAAATACTCTACTCATTACCTATATGCTTAATATATTATGATTTGGCATAATATTTGTTTTAATCATGATTTGTGGAAGACATGATATTGAGCTAGTTATGGGATGCTGAGCTATCTGTAGTAGTATTGGAACGTTGTTCGTTGGGATCAATGTCTGCACACGTATGTAAACATTGTAAACGCATTATCTAAAATTAAATAGTATGTTAATAATTTTAAAATGTTTATAGTTTATAATTTACATAAATAACTGGTGTTATTACTTACATGATCATTATGGGAGTTTATTGGAATATCAATTGTATTGGACCTCTGCTGTCTATGTTGTTTGATTAAGCCTTCCATCAAGTGATAATCATTTTCTTCCGCATCTTTAAGATGTTCTTTTTCCAGATATCTAGCGATTTCTGGATTTGACATTTCTGAAGCATGCCTAGTACGAGGTACAGGTGTATTCCCTCGATTAGGTGAATGATCACAGTGAGGTGATAATAAGCTAAAAATAAAATACAGTTGATAAATTTATTACAATAAACATTATATATTTATATATGTACAAAATAAAATCAGGATTGTATGAAAAGGACAAAAATCATCAATCAAATCAATGATTTTTTTAATAAAATAGTAAATGCTTAAATACACTTAAATGTACCTAATAATTTGTCTCTGGAAATAAAAATTATAAATAAACCACTAAATTTATAAAAAAAAAAAAAAAAAAAAAAAAAAAATGTATAGCTGATAGTAGTTCAACAATATTTATTAAGAAATTTAATATTTAAATTAATACATATCTAAATAAATACTAATAAAATAAATATTCAAAAGTACCTTGTATAGACTTGTCTACTAGGTGTAGGAGGAAACACTTTAATGAGCGGTTCTACCCAAATTGTACGATCTACACTTGACTTAGATGGATCACCACCTCTATAATCAAATTCACCAATATCAACATCATCTGCTTCTTTGCTGTTAAAATCTGGTGATAAATTTGTCTCAATATCATATTTTTTATCTACAACTTTAACTGAATTTATCGACATTCGACGATTTTCATAATTATATAATTCCATGTTATGTTTGTCATTATATGAAGGCATCCCATCAAATTGTGATAGTAAAAAGTTACTATCAGAAAAATTAGATGGCCGTTTTTCATTTAATGAATTCTTCTTTTTTCTACGATACACAGATGGTAATGCATCTGATATATCAGATAATAAATCTGATCGTTCACTAATACATCGTGTTCTACCAGTTGTAGGAAGAATTTTAGGATCAGAATCGAAATCTGGTTCATAAGAATTACTTCTTTTTTGAGCATTATCACTGCTATTTCCACTATCTTGATCACCATTTTGTGTTGCCATGAATCGGTGTATCACACCTAATGTGGATAAAGTTTGGTCCATTAAATCTTCTATTTTGTGAAGACGAAATTCTAAAGACTAAAATGATTTCAATTATAAATAAATCTATTTAATTAAACAAAAATATTAAATTTATTATACTTGTACTGATGTATTTTGCAAATTTTCTTTTTGATTAATATCATCTACTTTTTGTTGTATATTTTCCATTTTTTCTAAAGACATCTTAATTCGTTCTTCCATAGACATTTGTACTTTGAAATCTTTTTCACGAAAATATCCTTCCACACATTCCTCTTCAAAATCATAAAGCTGTTCTAATTCCTCATTACACAAAAATAACTTTAGACCATTATCATAAGTTTCTTGAATGCCTTGAATTTTGCGACATAAATACTTAGTTAATAAAAAGACATGACAGAAAAATATTAAAGGTGGTGGAAGTGATGGCTTTTGTTCATATTCCATAACAACAGTAAATCTTTGAAACATCCAAACCTGAAAAATATATGAATTAATATAATTAATTATAGTTAATTACAATTAAATGATTTTTTGTTTTAATAAATATATTTTAATAATTAAGTATGTAGTACAATATATATATATATATATATATATAAAGAGCTGATACTCCTGCCGCATAGGATACAGGTATGCAAATCATAGTGGTTAATTTTAATTAGAATTTGAATGCAATGATAAACCATCGCATTCGAAAAACGATTTTGAGCGAAGTTCAGTCAGTTAATGTAGGAATTGATTAAAATTTTGACATTTTTTATGAAATATTTAAAACGCAAAATTGTATCATACATATAGTGCTTAAAATTCCAAAATTTTACCACATAATGTATATAGTACCTATGTGAAAACCCAATAAAATTATCAAGTCTCTAACTTCACAATTGTACGAGTAATCGTGAAATATTGAAATCAAATTCGTCAAAATTTCAGTTTTCATGAAAAATGCTTAAAGTACCAACTACATCCACTTTTTTTTAGCCATATGCTATTCGTGAAAATCGGAGCATTATTTCGGGTAGTGTCTTCAGACATAAAAAAAGACACGCATCATTTTAAAACCAATACATATCTTGCTTCGTTCAAAACCGTCATAGAGTTGTTGTAATAGAGCTGTGAAATTTTTATTCCAAATTGACATCAATTTTTTTCACATGGTATCACTAAATTGCTGCATATCATATAACCACAAATTATATAAATATAATTTTTATTTTACCCGTGTTACAACTGTAACTAAATAATGCTATTTAGTATTTACTATCTACATTTTTTTTAAATTATTTTTTACATAATTGTAATACATTTTTAACCATATGCAATGTAATGTAACCTGGTGTTCATACTATATGAATATAAATAATGTCAAATTTTTATTCTTTATTATTTATTAAACATTTTTTATATTAAAGAAATTGTATGTAATTTTTTTTAAACATTTAAGAATTTAATTTTAGATTTTGAGCGTAGACAAATACGTATGTAGACACTATTTTATCTGAAATAATGCTCAAAATTCAACACTAATTCTTTACACCTATATCCCTTCCCTTACTTTATTTTTATTTTTATATTATTCTATGGTTAATACTTATTTAGTTAGGAAATTATTGAACAGAGTAAAATTGTAATTACTTACCTGATGAGATATGGCATTAATGTCATTAAATATATTGTTAAATACTGCAATTAAGAGATTAATAAGTAAAATATTGGCAACTAATAAGTACATAGCCATTACAAATGGTGTAACCCATCGGCCGGTTTGGCAGGTGTCCATACCAGATGATTCATCACACTCCGGATATATTTGATCTGCATACACCTAAAAAATATTATTGTATACAGTTATATAAATTTAGGATAATTCAAATATTTAAATATATACTTCTCCATATAACATAAAATATGGTTGTAAAAATATTTGACGGATTAAAATCCAATCAGGATCAGAGTCTGGATATAAAATTGATTGTCTGCTTACTCCAAAGCTCATAAGTACTACAAGTAACAACACTACAAAATAAAGCATATTTTTTATCATTTTTCCCATCATTGTAACTAGTGGTCCTATAATAACAAAATATGAAATAAATATGATATAAATAAAATTAAAAATAATAAATCATTAATTACTAATAATAACTAACCAAGATATTTATTAACACCAAGTATATTAAGAAGTCGTAAATACCAATAAATAATATCTGTACAAAACATTACTCGACCGATAGCTTGTGATGAAGGTTGTAATCTTAAGCAAAGACCTGTTAAAAAAAATATTATTGCTGCTGCATCACATGGATTCCACATGTTCCATGCCCAAACAGAAAATTTATCACTGTAAAATACAATATTATATAAAATTATCAATAATTATAAAATTATTTAACTGTTACCTAATGCTAGTGGGTTCTGATGACACAATTTCTCTAATTTTTTCACAGCCAAATGTACATATGTAAGCAATTACATATAATTCTTGCCAAGATGGAGTTTGTCCCATGCGAACAAGTACAACATATGTAAATAGTACCAAAAAAACAAAATACGCAGCCTGTATAATTTAATATATGAATTAATCAAATATATGCTATTATATATTAATTATATTATAATGTTAAAAACGATTAGAAAATATTTTGTTATATTTACAGAATTTGCTAAAAATTTTGTTATTGGTGCAGTGTAAAATTCAATTATTTTACGCCGTAAAGGTAATGGTCGCTGTCTTTTTAAATCAAAGATACTATATTCATATGAATGAGATACACATTTCTGTTCATAATCAGAACTTTTGGTAGTGCCCATTGAAACACTTGGTAACATTGTACCATTTTCAGCTGTATCAGCATCTGGAACTGATGTTACACCCTGAAATTTAATTATAAATTAATATATATATATTGTATTAAAATGATATTATAATTCATACATCTAAATTTGTCTCCACTAGATTTAAATGTGATCGATGTACACCACCTTCTTCTAGACTTTCTGTTTCTTCTTCTAATTCCAAACCATATAAATGTTCTTCTTCAGTTTGTGGCATTGACTGTAATTCTTTTCTTGATTTAAATTCTAGTCTAGATATATATGGTGGAAATAATAATCCTAATAAAATCTATAATAACAATTAAAAATAATAAACAATTTGTAGAGATTACATAATATTTAATTAATATTATTTTAATTTATTATTAGAATGTAAAAATATGAAATTCCATTTAATCCTAATAATTATGTTAAGAAATTTTATAATGTTCAATCATCTATTATTTAATATAATTTGTAAAGCGTGGTATCCAATTTATTATTAATTAAAAATTATTACCCTGATATTTGTATTTTTTCTAGTTCTGAGACCTCCCATCCACAAATCAGCAAGTATAATTTGACTACAAGGATGAGCAAGCAAAGCTCTATTATTTGCCGCTACAGCTAAACTAAGGCATGTTTGACCACTCCAATTTTGTAATTCGACTGTAAGTAATTGCTGAGCTTGATCATCATCTTGACGATAACAATAATCCAATAATTCAAGAGCTAAAATTACATTTTAAATATAATTATATAAATATAATGTGTATATTAATCCTATATGTATGTTCATACAAATATCTTCAAAGACTTTCGCATAATTTCGCAATTCATCATATATTTCTGTTTCTAAATCATCCTCAGCTGCTTCATGTGCCATAGCTTTATATAACTTACAAGCAGCAAGTGACTTAACTAAAGCTTCTTCGCCATGTTGCCACATTAATAACGCCATTTCTTGACGCTTAGTCAAAACTGTCCAAATCTAAAAATTATTATAATTATATTTATAAAATATATATATTTAGTAAAAATATATTATAAATAATTTACACTAAGTATAAATTATAGATATTTTAAATTTTTATTAAGTATTCACATAAATATTACATATGTATGATACAATTTTGGAATAGTTAATTTGATTTTCAAAATTAAATAAGATTACATTTTTTTTTTAAATATATCAAATTTTTAATCAATATATGATTAAACTATGTGCATCAATGTTTTTTTGAATGCGACAATTTATCATTGCAATTAAATCTCAATTATAATATAACATTAACTTAAACCATCGACATTATCCTTTTCCCATCTATATACCTACTGTTTTATTTATTTATTTAAATATAAATAAAACAATATTAATATTAAGTTTTATGAAGTTTATTATATTATAAAATCAAATTTTAACCAGAAATTCTAAACTTAAAAATATTTTACTTGTTTTGATTTTCTAATTAATAGTTTCTATTAACTAAACAAATATTAGTTAATACATACTAATAATTCATTGAATGGATATTCAAAAAGTGTTTCTTCTTCAGAATGTTCAGAATCAGCTATGACACCTAAAGTCAAATTGTTTCCATAGTATCTTGTAAACGAAGCACTATTTCTATGCATATTGTTCAAACGTCTTGTTTGAGCATACATTGTACGAAATTTACGTCTTGTATATTGTGTTCTATTTAAAAAAAATTTAATTAAAAAAAAAAATCTACAATAATGAAATGCTTATTTTACCTGTAGGCACCACCCATTAATTTATTTATTACTAATCCAATGTCATGCAATGTATACATATAACCTTGAGGGATATGAGGTCGAACATCCCGTAAAATATATCCTAATGTATTTGTTGGACCTTGTTTCTGAAAATAAATATAATATAAATGTTGTCATTTAAAAAATGTAAATCTCACTTTATAATGTATCAATTAAATCATTAAATTATATACTATTCATTAATTCATTATAAGATTATTATTTGTTAGTAAACACATTAAAAAATTTAAATGATACTGTTTAATATCAAATGTTGTGTTCAATTTACCTATAACATATGTAAATTGAAGATTAGTTTTACTAAATAGTAAATACCTAATTATAAAATATATAATTAAACTTACAGTATTATATAATTCTTCTAGCCTAGAAATGGTTAGAAATTTTTTCATACTAACACCATTTTCCAATAACAACTTAACAAAATCAATCCGATCGTGTTCTAAAGCTTGCATCATAGATTCTTCTAAAGCTCCTATAAAAAAATTCATAAATTAAATTATTATTAAACTATATTACAAGTATAATTAATATTAATCAATTATCCAATATTTTGGATACATCACTTGCCTTCAGGCCATTCTTGACCATATACAAATATTTCAGATCTAGCTATATCAACACGATTCCATGTAAGTGCCAAACTTAACTGCTCTAATGGAGATAAATGTTGACTCTTAAATAATGCTGTTAATATTGTTTGGTCTAACTCTTGTGGTTTTTCCTGTCCATCACTCATCCGAAAAACAGTAATCTGAATTTTCATAAATTTAAAATATATTTTGTAATTTATATAATACTAAATGATATATATTAATACCATATTTTTATGTCTTGTACACTCTAGTAATTCTTCATATAAACGTTCAGCTTTTTCTTGTCCTACTTCAAATGTGACTTGTATATTTGATAATAGATATTCCTTCATATTTTCTAAAACTGTTTGTTCGCCAGAGTCCACAGCATATCTGATTCAAAAGGTATTCAAAAGGCCACCTTTTTCATTTTTGTCTAATTACCAACACTTAAAAAGCAATTAAATAAATTTGCAAGCGATATTAAGTTTTTACTTGTGTGTGAATGCTATTAAATCAGCTGCTCTGCCCGAACCATCACATACAACAACTGGAACTGGTGGAAAATCTGTAACATATTCCAACACTGCTCTTATTGTGTGAGTACCTCCCTCAATCACTAGACATACTACAGGAGTACTATAATGTGCACCTGTAAAATGGGTCATTAAATTTTGAAAAGATAAATACACACACACACACACACACACATATATATATATATACATATATATAAATTTTACTTGGATGAAGTTTTTGAATTGAAATATATTTTTCCAATTTTTTACGCAATTCAATTTCTGCTCCATAACGCCCTGATGTACCATTATCCACCAAAAGAAAATATGTATGCCTATTATTAAGCACAGCTAATTTTGATCTAGGTGATGATATAGAATGATAAGGAACATCTTTATTATGACCAATGAGTTCATGATTATTCTCAACAATTCCCCATGGTGCTATTCCTATTGATACAACTCTACCTGAACGTTGTGAATCCAGCAAAAGTGCATCTCCTACTTGTCGAGTCACACCTAAAAATTTCTTATTATATAATGAACTATTTCATATAAAGCTATTAAAAGATAAATATATTAAGTTACCAGTATTTGTTCCACCAGTAAATACCCATGCTCCAGTAGTTTTAGCTGCTTTCAATAATCCTTTACGTAATACCTTCTTCAACTTGGGCTGTATTTCGAAATTTGCTTTTCCTCCTTGTATAGTTATTAATAATTTTGGTAATTCCAAACCCCATTCTCGAGTAAATAAATGCAATATTATTTCTGGCCGTGTATCATGTGATAATCTTACATACTATAGCATAATATGTAATTACTTAAAAATTGTTAATTCATATCTTCTTAAAGTTTACCTGAGCTTTAGTAGGATGTGGCCCACCTTGAAATTCAATTGTTCCATAGGCATCTGTTGCTGAAAGTACAGTGTGTTTCAGAGAAGACCATACTTCATTAGGATTATCAGGATCTAACTGAACAGATCCACCACCCCCTCCACAGTGAAATGTTAAGGAAAGACCACAACTACATCTAAAATATAAAATTAAGTTTATATTTATAATAAAATAAATATTTACAATTATATACTTAGTTTTATCAGAACTGGTCGGAATAAAAGTAATACAATCTCTTTTTTGAAATGATGCTTCAACCCAATTCCGAGCTTGAATCTAAGTAATAAAAACTATTAATTACTCACGTGTCTTATTATAAAATTAAACTTCTAATTGTACTAAAACAATTTGAGACATAAGAATGATATAATTATTATCTAATGTGTATATTATAAAAGATAAAAATACTTAACTGTTTAAATAAATAAAATAATTATTCTTAGAAATACAGAATATTGATATAGATTAAAATTATTTAATAATATAACAAAATTTCTTAGAAATTATAAAAATTATCTAAATGGTAAAATTTGTTTATATTTTAAAAGTATTTATTAAATTAATTGTATATTTATAATTTATATAAAGATGGGTTTAAATAAGTAATTAAGTATTTTATTTTTATTTTTTTTTTAATAGATTTATTAATTTGTAAATATTAGGTACTAGGTATTTATTTAAACAATTAATTGATATAAAAAATTAATTATGTATTTATTATCATAAAATATAGTCATTATAGTAATATATATATAGTTTAATTAAGATATAATTCATATCTATTTGAAATAATAATTGATTATAAAAATATATTTAAAAATTATATATATAGTATTCATATAACTTTAACATTAAAATAATATTTGTACTGTAAAACATTAAATATTTAAAAGTAAAATTAATTATACATATATATAAAACTTAAGTACATAATAGATAAGATAAATATAACTGCAAATAAGTGTAATACCTAACCTAACTGCCAAAATATTAAAAAATAATGTATGAATGAACATTGAATAGTACATATTATACTAAATTCAAACTGATCAGAATAAATTTTTTTAAATATTATAATTATATTAAAAATAAACATACTTTTTTGGATTTGTGTATTCTTGAAATCATACTGACACTTTACAGCTCTTTGTTTGTTAAGGATATATGCAGAAATATACGTTTCTACCATTGTCGACCAATAAATCTGAAAATGAAATAAAAAAAAAAAAATGGATAAAAGTCATTTAATTTTCCATTTTACAGTACAATTATTGTTATGCAATTTTAATACACTTTTAATCATACCAAATTTAATTTAAACTCGAATTAAGTATAATACTCAACGCTATGTTATATAAATTAGTGACTAATTGCCATGCATTTAACAATAGTATTGCATTGTCTGCTGTTACAATATTTACAACTTATTGTAATTTTATTAAAAGAAATAATGGAAACAAACGGATCTTACCTTTATATTTACATTTTGGAAGATTTAGAAATAAAAATAATTGCCATGAAAATATATATAAAAATTTAACAAAACAATTTAAAATATGAAAACATAGGAGTTAACATTTAACATATTATTGCTCCTTGGTGAAGACCACGACATTGTTAACAGCATAATTACTACTAGCGCATTCTTGAAGTCAGGCCATATAAGTGATTATAGATTACCTCAACAGGTTGTAGTGGTCTGATATTGATAATACCTACGTGATTTCTAATATTCTTTCTTTTCATTTGTTTAGTTAACGACCGAGTACCGAAGAGACTAAAGAAGTCTCAAGAGAGTATTGTCCTTACAATTAAGATTGGCCAAGACATTTAAGCATTGAAGAAACAATAAGTAATTATAAATTGTGACACATATTATAATATCAGAGGTTAAGTTCGATGTTCGTTTTAATCATATTATATTGTATTAAAAATTATTATTATTTTTATAGTTGTACGAAAACAATCAAAATGACGTCAGGAAGAAGATTAAGCCCCAATGATCCAGGATCGTATTCTTTACCTGGTAATATTTACATTAAATTGGTTTAGGAATTCCATCTCATATCTCTCATTCACATATTTAGTAAAAATACTAACTATTTAAAATTAATTATTTTTCTACAATCATGAAAAAACTTCAAGGTAGGAAACATACACTGTAAAAATTACAAATAAAAATCCAAAAATTATTTTATGTTATTAAATTATGTTTATATATATTAATATTGGTTGACATCTTGACATTAAAGATTATAATCCTAATCCTTTTATATTATTTAGTTAATCTTATTCAGTATTCATACGCATTCACTATTATCCCCATAATGATTCATCCCTTGTAAATTTTATATTAAAATCAGTATTTTATGGAAGTTGTAATTGTATTACATAAAACAATAATAGAAGTCACTGTATAATTATAATTTTAAATAATGTAATTTTATCATGAATTATAAAGAAATAAAATTTGTTGATTTGTTGCCTTCTTGCTGATTTGTAATGTATGAAAATATCTGGACATCTTTCTACTTATGTTTGATCATTTCAATCTCTGAATATAGAAAATATGAAAGGTATATGCATAATAGTAGTAATTTTTGGTTTTTCTCTTGCGTTTTTTGTTTGGCATTTATCATTATAATACATACGTCATTTTTGTTTATTTTTTATCAAAACCACTTCTTAAAAAATTTGATTTCTAATCAGTGACCTAATATAATAATATTGATAGTTTCATAATATATAGCTACTACCACACAGAATTATATAAACATTTAATTAAACCATACATAAATTTATATTATTAATAAATTAGGCACATACAATTTATTTTCAATATTAATAAAATAATAACATTATATTTAATAATATTACCAATATTTTATTTTTTTTATTTTTTTTTTATTTTTAAGTTTATTTATACAATCTATAAAATAATATAATAAGCATAAGTAAGGAAATGGGTGACAGGTTGAATTGTTGGTGTGTGAAGAGGGACTTCCATTAAAGGCACTTCGGCATAAAAAGTTGTTTTAAACAACTAATAGGTTACGGCACCATTTGCGTTTGAAATGTCTAATCGGATCACCAGGAATGTTGACAGTTGATAGATTAGATATGAGTTTTTTATGATGGTTTTGTAGATGGGACTGAAATCTTTTGTAATGAGTGCTAGCAACATTTTGAATGAGAGGAATAGAAAGATCATTATGAAGTGTGTGATTAGTTACAGAGTATGGGGGTTTAATGATTTGGCGAAGAAATGTAGATTGAAAGATTTGTATACGGTTTATGTTGGACGGTTTGGCTGAGCCCCAAAGCTGGATTCCGTAAGTCCATAAAGGTTTGAAGAGGGTTTTGTAGATTAAAATTTTATTTTTAATATTTAAGTGTTTTGAGGTAAGAAGAAGACGGAGTTGTTGAAATCTGTGATTTAGGGTTAGTCATTTGTTACGGATGTGAGTTGCCCATGTAAGTCAGCTGTCTAGGTGTAAGCCTAGATAACGAACATTATGAGCAGATGGAAGTGGTATGTTATTCTGGTTGATGACAGGACAATATTAACAATATAAGTTTTTTAAAAATGTACTTAAATTGATTTTAGGAAATAGGGATTCTCAAAAACTTTTTGAAATCTATTTTTAATTTATGTAATATTTATAAATTTAAGTACCTTTTTATGCAATTTACTTTTCTAAAAATAACGAAAAGTTTATAATGAATCAATATATAGGTATATTCGTATATAATATTTAATATTTAATTGTTATACATTTAAATATTATATAAATTTGTTACATTTAAAATGTTCAACAAAAAAAAAAAAAAAAAATATAATATATTCATTTTCCAGAAAAAGTTGCAGTTACTCATATTGATATAGAACTTGAAGCAGATTTTGAAAATGAAAAACTTAAAGGATTTGTTGATTTAAGCATAACCAAGATTGATGAGAACTATGATAATATTGTATGGTAGAAATAATAATTTAAAAATAAAGTACAATAATGGGTTGACATTCTATTTTATTATAGATTTTGGACAATTTAGATCTAAATATTACAAATATTATAAATGTAAATAATGGAACATTGTTGGAGTACAGTATAAGTGATAGATTAGAAGTATTTGGATCCAAAATAGAAATAAAAATACCATCTACGAAAACGTAATGATACCTATATAATTATTTAAATATTTTTATATAAAATAAAATATTTGCAAATTATTAAATTTTAGGAGTGTTATACGTATTAATTATGAAACATCTAAAACTGCAACAGCATTACAGTGGCTTACACCCGAACAAACTCTGGGAAAAGTCCATCCATATTTGTTTAGTCAATGTCAAGTATGTTTTAATCAAGTATATTAATTTTAAATGAACTTATCTAAATTAAAATATACATATATATATATATATACATATGTACTCGTATATATAATTGCACAGCCTGCACATGCTCGATCTATGATTCCATGTCAAGATACTCCGTCATTAAAGTCAACATATACAGCCAAAGTAAATATATAAATAATTTTATATTATACAAATAAAGTGATTAAGAAAAATATCTTTATATTGTTATTAATAGATAACAGCTCCTAAACCATTAACAGTATTGATGAGTGCTGTTCCAATAGAAGTTATTGACTGTGGACAAACACGCAAGTTCTTATTTGAACAAACTGTTCCTGTACAATCATATTTAATTGCAATTGCCATTGGTAATTTAGTCAGTAAAACTTTAAGTTCTATATCAAAAGTTTGGTCTGAACCTGAAGAAATAGATAAAGCTGCGTATGAATTTGAGCAAGTATGTAGGAATATCAGTGGTGAAGCTTGGGTTCTGGATTAGAGTAGACAAATTTAAAATAATTTTTTTGGAAAGAAGTTAAATAAATAAAAATACATAGATAAACTTATTTATAATAGTTTAAAAGTTTTGACCAGTTTAAAATGTGTATAAAATTAAACACGCATTATTTTTCAATAAAAGTATTAATATTTATATTATCAGGATACAGGTACAAGCATATTTATAAATTTAAGATACAAATATTTATGGAACATGTCTCCATTAAATCACTGCACGAGGACCATTCTTTCAAAAACTCATCACATCACAATATGTACTAAACCCTAAAGTATGAGACACTATTCACATCTAAAAAATTACAATATTTTTGGCCATTGCGTTGTTTTGACCCTACAGCGCTTATTTATACCTGTTAATACATTTATACTTTATAATATTTTATAATAGTATTGTTATAAACTAAAATATTTTATTTATAATAAAATTCAATATGTTTTTATAAAAATATATTTTAATACACTAATTGACAAAATAGATGGGTAATATATTCAATGAATTTTTTAAGAATGGGTAAACAATGTCTCTTTGTCTCATAGGTAGCTTTACCACTGATGGATATATAATTTACATTTAATTTCTTTAGAAGAAATTACAGTAAAACTATTTTTAGACGCCTGAATTGCTTATTACTGCTGAAAAAGTATGCGGTCCTTATGTTTGGAAAATTTATGACTTACTTGTTATGCCTCCTTCTTTTCCTTTTGGTGGTATGGAAAATCCGTGTTTAACATTTGTAACTCCTACTTTATTGGTAAATCATATAATTTCGACATTTAGTCTTAAATATTAAGTACAATATTTAATTTGTTTCTCATTATATAAAATAGGCTGGAGATAAAAGTCTTGTAAATGTAGTAGCTCATGAAATAGCACATAGTTGGACTGGAAATTTGGTAACAAATTGTAATTTTGAACATTTTTGGATGAATGAAGGATTTACTGTTTATGTGGAACGTAGAATAAATGGATTATTATATGGAGAGAGCGCCAGAGAATTTTCAGCTCTTTGTGGTCTTGAAGACCTCAAACAATCGGTAATTTAATATTTCTATAACATTATTTGTAGTATTAATTGTTAAAACATAATATAATTATATTGTAGATTTCTACATTAGGAGACCAAAATCCATTAACTAAGTTGGTAGTTGATTTAAGTGGTATCGATCCAGATGATGCTTTTTCTACTTGCCCTTATGAAAAGGGTCACACATTCTTGTTTACCTTAGAAAAACTTTTTGGAGCTAGTAAGACAATTTTATTTAAGTACTATTATACTATTATACTCGTATGTAAAATCTTTATTGAAAGTAAACGTAATATTAAAAGTAATTATTTTTCAGCCAAATTTGATGTATTTTTTAAATCTTATATTGATAAATTCAAATATAAATCTGTTAGTACAGACGATTTTAAGTCATATTTATTAGACTATTTCAAAGAAGATAGTGCAACCTCCTCAATTAATTGGGATCTATGGCTTTTTACTTGTGGTATGCCTCCAATAATACCTTTGTAAGTATCTTTGTTCAATTGATGTAAAAAAAAATTCATATATTATTACACATTTACACAATATATTGCTTCTATATGGGGATGACAACATCTTTCTTTTATGATTTATATATTTACAATAGTACATATTAGTACTAATATGAGTTCGCAATTATTTAGTCACTAACACTTTTTACATTTTTAGATATGACACAAGTTTCCAAGTGGCTTGTGTATCATTATTAAATCGTTGGAAACAATGGAATAATACTGATATACCCTTTAAAAAGTCTGATTTGGCTGAATTTGAAACATCACAAATAATACAATTTCTAGCATTACTATTTAAATCTGATGGTTTTAATTTAGAAAAAATTAAAGTAATGCAAGAAGTTTATAATTTTAATAGCAATGGAAACTGTGAAATATTATTAAGGTAGTAAGGTACATGCATTTAAGAAACTTAACATTGCCATAATATGATAATGTATTTTTATTAGATGGTTCCTGACATGTGTGAAATATAAGTGGATTGAACAATTAGATAATGTATTTAAATTTATTAATACAACTGGAAGAATGAAATATGTCCGTCCTTTATATAGGTAATTATCAAGAAAATAAATATAATTATTTAAAAATAATAAATTTATAATTATAATTTTTATTTTCTAGAGATCTTTATTTGTGGGAAAAAATTAGAACACTTACTATAGAAAATTTTGAAAGAAATAAAATGAGTATGATGTATGTTTGCCGTCATACCGTGGCTAAAGATCTTCATTTAAGAGATTAACTATTTATGTTCTGTCATATAATTAGTGTATTAATTATAAATTATGTATTAATTCATGTAATTTTATTCAGAATTTAATAATTAAAACAAAATTCAAATATAACCTTGCTGTTAAATAATTGTATTATATCTAATTTAATAAAATATTTTAAATAACTTATCTCTATTTAATCAATGGGAAATATAAATTTTATAGTATAAAAAATTAAACAATTGCTTCACTATCGTTTTATAGATGAAATTAAAAAAAAAATTACTAATATTTTTTAAGAAATTTAGATATTATTTTCTGATTATAGTTTTATATGAGTATATTATAATTATTTGATAAATTAAACTAGTAAACTACTAAATCGCAAACTACGTTTAATAAGTTCAAAGCATAATATTTTGACAATACTTATTAATTAGTAATTGTTATTTATAATTCCCAAATTATTTACCATTTTTTTGAAAATTTAGACATTATAGTCAAAAGAAACCCTTAAAATTGATTTTGTTATAAATGTTTTTAGTGAAGGTTGTCCAACTTGTTTTTCAAATCTTCTAAATTAACATTCATTTTTGTTTATTTTGATATGTATAAATTTACAATGTTAATTAATTTTACAATTTTACAATTTAAACTATGATAAGCTCTGTTTAAAATGACAAATCAAAAGCCCAGTAAAATAATTTCCTGCTTATCTAAAAGTGTTAAATTTAAGAATTTTGGCCTTTGATCCAAACATTATTGCTTTCATTTTTAGTTCAACTAACATGTTTTTACACACTTTTTTATACAAACATAACTAAATAAATACATTAGTTAGCTATTTTTATTTGTACATCATAACATTATTATACAGTAGGTAAATAATATATTTATCATTTAAAAATGTGATTAGGTCAAACAAATGATTATTAGATATTTATAATTTGTTGTAATAACTATATACAAATATAATTTATATTAAATTTTGTTATTGAATTATTATTAATCATATTTAATTTATTATCAAAATATAACTTATAATTGTTTTTATATCAATGTATTTAAAATTGAAATAAGCAGTTATGTTACTATAATGGCATTAAAAAATACTTCATGAGTGCTCTCCTGACCACCATTATATAGATATATAAGTAGCTTTAACTATTAAAATAAAAAAATGTAATAAATTATATTATATTAAATAAGAAATAAACATATATAATGTTTTCTTTTCATAAAAGATAATTACAAAATATAGTTAATAAAATGAATATATTTTCCATTAATAATGTAAATACAAAAAAAAATTTTAATAAATAAATTGTATAGCCTACTATTTCTATATAAAATGTATATTATTTGTATGCATTTGATTAAAAATAATATCATAATTATAAACAAGAAGGAAGTATATACAAGAAGCATTGGATTGATGCAAGTATTTTTTTTTCATAAGACACTGCTTATCAAATTGTGTCATATAATTAATTAATACAATTGTTGGATCAAATATAAAGATTGGAAATCATTAATTTAATAATAAAATATTTTATTCTAATTTTGTTAAAAAAAAAAAAAAAAAAAATTATAAAAACAAAAGTTGGTATGTTGACAGTAAATTCGTTTTCAAACAGTATCTATGTAATAACATATATATTATAATATAATATATACTGATTATTTAAAAATTAATTTTTTTTTTTTTTACCATCAAACAATAAGATGTTTTTAAAATATTTTACGATGCCCAATTAGCTAATTCCTTCATTTCATCATCATCTTCTTCCACTTTAGTTTTAGCTGAAAAAAAAAATTATATATATAATATTATATTAATTTTTTAAAGTATTTAATAATACCTTTGCCTCGGCCACTAGGATCTGTTGTTGGTATTGCAGGTGTTGGTAAATCTGTTACTGGTGTCTTGCCTGTATTTAATAATTCTTTATCTAATTCTTCTTGTTCTAGCTCTTCCAATTCCTTTTGTAATTCATCCTATATAATTAGTTATAAATAAATAAATTAATTCTTATTAAAAAACAATTAAAGCTTCATGTATATAAATGCTTAATATTATTCCAAATTTTTTTTTATTCATTGTTATAGTATTTGAAAAAATTAAAATAAATTTATTATTAATTAATATTTATACAATTAATTTTTGAACTTATGTAAATTGTATATTATAAATTCTAAGATTGAAAAAGCTTACTGAACATTATTTTTAAGTAAAATAAATATAACTGATAAGTAATAATACACACATCATTGAAAATATTTATCTATTTACTAACATGTAAAATTCAAATTATGGTGTTTAATATTCTTTATTTGAATTATAAAATTTTGTTTGCCAAGGTTTAACTAAACCATTGTCTTTTGTAATAAATGAGATCACAAAATACATACAGGGTGAGATGCTATAATGTATGATATTTTCAGGCTTGATCAGTAACGTACAGGACTTGAAGAGAAGAACTAAGAATTAGTAGGAATAAAACTGAAGCAATGGCGTATGACTTTAAAGGAAGTGGTTAAGATATTGATAGAATAATACAAATAGTGTAGATAAATGATGCTGTTGTTTAAGACAGATAAGTTCAGTATTTAGGATCGGTAGGGCAAAAAAAAAAAAGGTAGTTCTGAGAACCTGAAAAATAGGATTAAATGTGGTTGGGTGAAGTAGAGGAAAGCAGCAGGTGTTTTGTGTGATATGATACAAATAAGATTGAAAGGTAAGTTAGTAGGTGTGAGACCAGATTAGGTTAGTAAAACATTAGTGAAACCAACATTAGTGTATGGATCGGTGTTGGGCAGTGAACAAAAAATGAGTGTAATTGAAACAAGAATGTTAAAATGGATATATGGAGTGACTTATTAATGTGATTCTATCCACATGGAATAAGAAATGAATAAAAGTTATATATAGGGAAAATGAGAGAGAATAGTCTTAAGATGGTTTGGGCATATTAAAAAAGAAAGATGATTCAAATGTAGTTGAATTAGTTATGGAAATTAATGTAAATATTAAGAAAAACTAAATGATATAGATGAATATGTTAGATGGAAAATTACCATAACAAATTATCTTTGTTAAAAATTATTAATAATTCTAATTGTATTGTTCTAACCTCGTCAACATCAACTCCAAATGCGACAGGATTAGAAATGGCTTCTGATATTTCCTTTGATAAGTCTTGTGATTCTGCTATATCATCCATCATATTATGAACATCATCAACATTCCTGTTTAAATACATTTTTATTATAATCAAATACTAACAATATTACTTTAATTTTACATCTCAAATCTTTAATTTATTACTTTAAATAAACATTTTTATTTATTTATTAAATTTAAATGTAATAGACAAACAGTAAAATAGTGAAGTTAATAAATTTACTAAATAATTTATTAGGTAGATATATTATGTAAAATATTACCTAATACACAGTAATATCTATAAGCAGTCAAACTTATATTTATAAAACATGTATAATGTATATATGTATGATATAACATTAATTAATTACAAATATTCTCTAACTACTTCTTGTATAAAGAAAAGTTATGTTAATTAAAATAAAAGGACTTTATAAATAAATATTATGATCATCCTTAATAAATAATATAATATTACGCTAAGAAAAGAAAATTTGAAATTTAATGATTTATTTTTTTCAATATTCATAAATTTAATTTATTAATTCATTGCTAGTATACCTTTAACCCAAAAGCATATTTTAAGGGTCATTCATATCCCTAGATTTAAAAATCACGCTTTTCTAAAATGTGGGCCAGGGACGCCCCTACCCTAACCTATTATGATATAAAAATAAAATAAAATAAATAACTACTGTAAAATATTTTTCTTAAAAATTTTAATTTGTAATATAATTTAATCTGTTAATATTATAGTATTTTATTTTTTAAATAGGTCCATTAATCCATGAAAATAAAATATATACAATTAATAAATGGTATTATAATAGTAAAATGATTGATACATATTTAATGACATATTAATTTAATAATTTATATTTTAACAAATTATGAAAAAAATTTATTATAGAACTATAGAACTTTATTTCTATTTTAATTAGGTAAATTATTTATTTATTAAATCACACAATAATTAAAATATAATTTTTGCTTTAAGAATATGCAATTTAGAAATTATTTAAAAGTACTGTTTTATAAAATGAATAATAAATGGGAAATCCAATATTGTGACTAGGACTATATTTTTTTTTATAGGTTAGATTTAATTCAACAAATATAACACATAAAAAGATGAGTCATTTAAACAAAAATATTTTTATTCAATATTCAATTTAAATTTAAAGCTGATTTTCAATAGTAGTTATATTAAAAATTACCATGTTTAAAATAAAAAAAAATATTAGTTAAAATATAAACTTTTTTAATATTTAACTGATTCATCTTTAAATTTATGTTACATTAAAATATCTAATAGGACTAAGATATTTTATAATTACTTGTTTTGTAATTTAATTATTGGAAAATTTATTAAATATTATCAGATTATTTTGTTTTAAAAAGAATGAAATTGTATGTATTTCATACCATTTATGTAACATGAAATTCTTATTTATTATTGTCATGTAAATAAAGCAAATCACTAAAAATGTAAGCATTTATTTTTTAAATTATTATAATCTTTAAACTTTATTTCTATTCCAGATTAACTTGTAAGTAAAATTATAAATTACATATTAATTTTTATATACCTACCTATAGAAAGTAAATTTAATTTAAAATGTAAACACGATTCTTTAATAACACAGTTTACATGAGTAAAACATGGTCAATAAAAGATATTTCATTTTTTAATTTTCAATAATTTATTTACTGTATCTATTTATTTGCTTATTAACTAGTAAATATTCAACAACTTTAAAGTATGCAAAAATAACTATTTTTTTACACATAAAAATAAAATATACGCAAAAAAAAAATATGTTTTTAGATTAATCAATTTCTGGAATTTAAATTTATTGGTATGTACTAATTGTTTAAAGTTTAATTTTAACTGTTTCAATTACACAATGCTATAGATAATAATTAGGAAGCTTGAGAGTGTTTCACAATTCTATTTTTCAAATTGACTTCCTAAATTTTTATTTTCATAATTTATAAATTAGAATTTTCAATTTATTACAACAAATGTAATTTTATCTGGGTTACCAACCTCACCTTTTTTTTACTGAAATTGCACCACTAATTAATATAATTTAAAAATTAAAATTAAATTTTTAATATTAACAAAAGTAAGTTTTTAGTAGTAATTAATTTGGGTAAAACACTTACATATTTTGATGAGCTGATTTAAGTGCATCAGATGCAGTTTTCATTGTAGTTAATACAGCAGTATTGGTATTAGCTCCTTCTAACGCCTCTCGCTGTTGTTCAATAGTTAACATGGTACCATCAATCTGTGCCAACTGTTGTTCATATCGTTTCTTACGTTTCAATGCTTGTAATGCAGCTAACCAATAAAAACATGAATATAAACATTTTACAAAAATCTTTTTAAATTTATTATACAAACAAAACACCTACCTCGCTTGTTAGTTGTACCATTTTTTTTCGCTATTGCCAATTCTTGTTCAATTTTTTTTTCTAAAAATTCTTGTTTTTTTATTAGCATTTCTTCAGTAGTTCGCAATTTTTGTATTGCATCTTCGGTTGATGGTCCTTTTTCTTCTTTTTTACCGCCGAATAATTTGCCCAAAAAACTCATTGTGAACTAAAATTTTTATATATTATTTTAATTAATTCCTTTATGCAATTAACATAATAATTCTAAAACACAATATTCGATTAAATAATCAACAAATAAATTCTGATATCGAAATCAAAATTTGCACCAAATGTTAGAATGGCAAATTAAAATATTACTTTAATTCTTGACTCTTGCGTAGAATTAAAAAAAAAAAAATAGATTATAGAGAATAAAGATAATACAAGGTACAATTTTATTGTTGTCACTACTCATCTGTTAAATTTTTTAGCAAGTAATCGACGACGGAATTAATATACTTACATGTTATTTGATAACGTATAACCAAAGACGTTTTAATAATGAACAAAGGGAAAAAATATATATAAAATTAACAAAACAGTGTTGCACGATTTAAGATATAATGGTTACCACGGTTTAGTATCTTAAACCGTGATGGTTACACAATGCCTTGTGATAAGGATGGCTATCAAAACCACGATTAGATTAGAATTCCGCTGGTCGCGCTAGTCATTAGTTTAACAGCTGATTTCAACAGTAGATTTACCTGTCATGTTTTCATAGGCAGAGTTCCAACCTGTATATCTTAAATCGTGAGGAGGACTGAGTTTCTGACGATAGTGGTCATGCCCGTTATTTGTTAAGTACGGGGTAGAGCATGCCGCGGACGCGGGTAGCCTTTTTAGTTATGTCTGTGATGTGTTTTGAGAAGGTAAGTTTGCGACCAATAGTGCCGCCCATAGTAAAATAAATAAGAAGTATGCTCGACTGATAGTAGTGCGCATCGCCTGACGTTAATCTTGGGATAGGCAACAAATAAAAAGTCAAGTGACGTCACGTGTATTTCGTTTGCATTTCGTTTATCGTAGAATACCATCAGGCGTAATTAAATTAATTTTACTATGATTATTACGACCAAAGTAATATTGCATTATTTTTACCTTCGGTTATCATCGGGAAATCGATGTGAACCGTATGCACGAATACATTATGCACAAAAAGTCAAGACGCTGCACATGCGCAGAGTACGACGAAAACACGGTATCGAGTCGAGCATACTTCTTATTTATTTTACTATGGTGCCGCCTAAGTATTTGACGTGGTTAGACCAGTTGATAGTATGGTTGTCGATTTGTAGTAGCTGTAGACTGTAGGTTTGTGGTGTTATAAAGTCCGAAGAGAACGCTAACAGTTTTTGTCGGGTTTATTTTGATATGCCAGCAGTGAAATCAGCTGTGTGCCAAGTTGATGTAGTTGTATGATAGCTCGTACAGCACGCGGTCGAAGGCTTTTTCTACGTCTAGAAAAATAGAAACGGGTATTTATTAAGTAGTTATGTATAGGCAATATTACAATTTTTTCTCGTTACACAGTGTGTTTGTGTGAAACGTAAATGATCATTAGTGCGAGTAGATGCGTCGTCAAAGATTGTATAGTATACTGGTTAGAAAATACACTAACGGTCACACGCGCATACACGTCATTGTTGGACTACTGAAATTATATTTGATCTGAATAACTATTTAAAAGCATCAAAAGCGGAAGAAAAATTAGCATAGTTTCGATTATTCAATTTTAATTTTGTAAACATATTTAAATTCGTGGCCCTCTTTTCTACGTTATGTAGGAAATCGGTTTTCAATATTATATCTGGATCGTCCAATATAACATATTATAAATTTACAGATTTTTCTAATTTTAATTTGTATATTAAAAATACATAAAATAAAAAAAATAAAAAACTATTTCCTACATAACATAGAAAAAAGGTTCACAAGTTCAAATATTTTTTCAAAATTAAAATTGAACAATTGGAAGGGTCTTAATTATTCTTTTGCTTATTGATCTAAATGCTTGAAAATAATATCGACTTCCAACCGCCTTAAGTATATGTATATATTATGCAAGGCATAATATTTTCCTTTTTGTCGAAAATATTAAATTAAAAAATATAAAATAATTAAATATGCAATTTTTATATGGTTATTAATTTATAGGCAATAGGTAGTTGAAATATGATGAATATTATTCTTATAATGTTTTCCAAACAAGTGATTCAGTTACTAATTATTGTATAGTACTTGTAAATAAGTTCATATTTATTTTAAAAAAAAATAATATATTTGGTGATATATTTATTACCGTATCCGTTTGACTATTTGTATTATATAATAGTTAGGTATCTACCGTAAATGGTATATTATGTTATCGAGTTACAATGTTTATGTACTCAATGACAATTATTCTATTTATAAATCACGATGATATTGTAGGTACTTCTTCTAAATAATGTGTAATATTATCTGACAACAAAAATCAAATTAATTTATCTATTAAACTTATTTATTAATCGTTATTTATTCATATGATGTTTAATCTTTATAATTACCTAAACAATATTATTATAAGTAGATACTTCTGATACTTAATATTATTATATACCTATTCCTATATAATTACAAGTTTTACTATGTAAATCCAAGATTATACGTAGATAAAAAAAATGAAACCTCTTTTGTCGAAACATCCTTGACATTTTTTTCGTTATAATTTTTCATAATAATATATTTTAACATTTTTATTACCTACTTTAACCAATATTATCGTATTATTATATCAATTGTACATATTTTTATTCGGCACACTGGGTCACAGTTCACACAGGTAATTTTCATAAAAACAAACTGATCTTTTGACACATATTTTATTGTATGGTGCTTCACAATAATCGTATTTGGTCATATCTCAGCTAGTGGTTGACGGCGACCGACGACGGATGATACGCACACGCAGCGAAGAACAATGTATGTGCGCAATAATAGTATGCTTACTGCTTAGGTATAAAATATTTAAATATCAATATGTAATATTATAAAAATTATATTGTAAAATAGTTCATGTGACAGACGAAATGTCAAAATATTATCACAATAAAATGGAACTACTATAAAAACAAATTAACTGCGTATAGGTAACAATAAATTAATATAAGTATATCTATGTACGGATAATATTTTGGTATTAACACAATCACACGTATGGGTACCACCTATAATAGACGAAGAAAATGCAATGTTTTAATAAAACACGCGAGGTGTCGTCGTATAAATGATGTAATAATTCTACACGCTGGTATATACCTTACATTAATATAATATCTTTGGGTTTGTATATACCGTCGACCCCCTCGACCAGAGTTGAATTATTAATGACCTTTGGGTCGACCATTCGTCAAATTCCCGTTGTCTCTCGATCATTTTGCGCATCGCCACCGCCGACGTTATTACGTAAAACTACCATGCGTGCCCAATGGCTAATCGTGCCCAGAGATTAAAGAAAAAACACGAATCCCACGGTCATTTGCGCGTTATCAAATTCAAAACAATGTGAATGTAATAATTACGAGTATTCGCAATCAACAATATCCTTTTCTTATAATATGCTGGGCCATAAATATAAAGCATCTGAATTATTGTCGTACATTACTAATCACAGCAGGCAGAGTTATGTTAATGATGGATTTAACATACACCACGTGCCATAAATCTATAATAATTTGTATATATTATAGGTACTGACGATTCAGGTTCCACAATAGCCATTATTAGGGCTCGGAAATTGATGATTTTAAAAACATCAAAAATGACCTAAAAAAAAAAAAATGCAAATGACATAAAAATGATAAAAATAACCTAAAAAATTACAAATACTTATTTAAAATTTATAAAAACACATTTTTTAAACACTTTACTCTATTTTATTATAAAATTCTATACCTATACATTTTTATCAAAGCTTACGAATTGTTAAAATATGACATAAAAATGACAAATAATGTCTATAATATAAAATCGGATAGGTACTTATCTTGGTCCGTGGTAATTTTCAAGTTTTAGTTTTCGGCATAATGGTTATGACAAGAAACAATAAGAAGTGAATTAGTGTAAAATCAGTAAAAATGACTAAAAATGTGGGAAAATGACCTAAAAATATCAAAAAATGACTTAAAAAGTAATAAACACAAACAAAAAAAAAAAAAAAAAAAAAAAATACAAAATAAAAATTAGTTATTCAAATTCAGATGCTAATAAAACACATTTGTGGCCAGGAGAGCATCTTTTAAAAAGTTCCGAAAAAAAAAATGTAAAATGCATCAACTTCCGAAACTAGACATTATTATATTTATAAGTTATAACAGTCATATTGTAGATTCACTAATCTACAACATATTATGTAGGCAGTGGTGTATTGGTAAATATTTTTATGGGTATACGCACCTTGATGATCAGAATAGGAGAGGGGTTACCCCCTTCCCCTATCACAATTCCTTTGCCCCAGACAAAAAAAAATTCTCAAAATGTTATTCAATTATTAAAATTAGTATAACTTTTCATTTTTTTTTTGATTGTGAAGAAACAGTGAAGAAACTCGTTATCTTATTTGTTCTTTTATTATTTGTAGTTTCCATTATAAATCAATTAAAACACAAAAATAAAATAAAAAAAAAAAGAGCTGATACTCCTGCCGCACAGGATACAGGTGTGCGGATCATAGCGTTTAATTTTACTTAGAATTTGAATGCAATGATAAACCATTGCATTCGAAAAAACGATTCTGAGCGAAGTTCAGTCAGATTATAATTTTCGTTTGAACTAAAAATATCAATTTAAAACAGCTATAAAAAAAAATTGAGATTAGGGATTTTTCTAATATTTTAGTATGATGTTAAGTAATATGTAAGTATACTTCAGTAAAATTTTCAGACTAAAATAC
>JAIUCT010000028.1:357298-388670 GCA_021307375.1 Tetraneura akinire
CAAAATTGACAATTTTATCACACATTATATACGTAAAAACGTGAATTTTACGAAATATTCAAAGTCCTATATTTTGGAGAAAAATTAATGTAACGGTTCCAAAATTATACCACATATATATAGTAGCTATGTGAACATCCAAAAAAAATTTCAGGTCTCTATCTTAAAAATTGCCTGAGTTATCTTGAAATATAGAAATCGAATTCGTCGAAATTTCATTTTTCGCGAAAAATGCAGTTTTTTCGTCATTTTTTCGCCGTTTTTTCTACTGCATAGCGTCAATTTTGAGAAATTCAAAAAATGACCTAAGTAAAGTACCAACTACGTTCACTTTGCTACCGGAAACATACCCTATTCGTGAAAATCGGAGCATTATTTCGGGTAGTATTTTTGTACACAGACATAAAAAAAAAAAAAAAAAAAAAAAAAAATAATCACACATCATTGTAAAACCAATACATTCTTCGCTTCGCTCAGAATCTAATATTAACACGCCGACGACTCACGGGGAAAATAATATTTGAAATAATGATTATCAAAATGTGATGTTTGTATTTGGACTTTTTCAAATGATTAAATACCAACTTGGCAACTTGTCATTTAATTAAAAGGTTAAACTCACTTAATATGTCTAAAAAGTCAAACCCCAACCGGCAAACCGATTGAAATAAAATATTATCCATCTATTTTAATCCATGCATTTACAGAATATAGCATGTTTATTGTCTTCATAGTCGTAAACTGCGATAGCTGATAAGTAGGGAACGGACTTTAATGCAATAAAACATAAGAAAAATGTCCTAAAAAAATACGACTTAATGCCTTAAAAAATGCTTTAATATCAAAAAAATGCCCCAAAAAACTTTAAAAATGTATTTAAATTCAATAAAAACACAATTTTGAACTTAAAACTTATAAAAAACATAATTATGTAAAACTTATCTGATAGAAAATATTTAAATACAATAAAAATAAAAATTAATAGGTATATCTTATCTCATCTTTAGGTACTTAATTGCGTGTAATAATATGTTGTAACTTATATGTGACTACACGTGTCAACAATAATTTCGTCTGGGTTTATCCTGATCGGTAAAAACATAATAAATATTTATTTTTATTTTTTTAGAACGAATGTTTATACATTTTTATCAAATTTTATCCATTCCTATATAAAAATGACTTAAAAACATATAAAATGCACTTAAAATGTCAAAAAATGCTCTAAAAATGTAATAAAGTCTTAAAATGCCAAAAAATGCAAAATAAAAATTACATTTTTTAATTCCTTGATGTATGAAATGAACTTTCTGCTTGGAAAGCAATGTTTTCGAACATTCAGAAAAAAATGCAATTTGCATTCAAATCCGTTCCCTACTGATAAGGCAATAACAATGTGGTAGGACGGTTTTTATGTAGGTTCCTATAATTTATAAGGGAAAACCGAACATAATAGTGTGCCGTGGCCCAAGTATACCTATTAAAAATCGATAAAGATTTAGTTGTGTTTCACAATGTTTATTATGAAAACAAAAATTATTATGAAAAATGAAAAGTATATATTTTAAAAATGAATTGATGAATGAAAGTTTGCTTACTGATGGATAATAAACATTTTTATTCTGTAAATCGAGCGTATACCCATAACATACACATATCGTCTAGGGTATACGCAAAAACTCGTAAATAAGGAACTGGGTATACGGCGTATACCCGCGTATACCCACCAATACACCACTGTATGTAGGTATACTTATGTACTTATGTATTTTTATATAATAAATAAATCATAAGGTTAGGTTAGGTGAAAATTATCACATTTAATTTTTATAAGTAAATTAAACGTCGATAATATTTAAAATTCAAGCGGTATACAGTATACCTAATACCTATAAACAAGAATTTATTTTCATAAGAATTTTGCATACAACTTTACGCTGCATAAATAATGATTATATTACATTCAATAATACACAAAATATCCATACAATTTTTTAGTCAATTAATAATCCTAAAAAATAAAAAGAAATTTTGCAGTACAATGATAAATTATTTCATTTGGAAATGTATTTCAGCTTCAATGAAATATTCAAAATTTTTTGTATTTTAAATTTTGAGCGAAGCGAAAAAAATTGTCTTTTTTTATGTATGTAGACTAGACACATTTACTATCCGAAATAATGCTCTGATTTTCATGAACAGCACATGTTTCCAGTTAGAAAGTGAATATAGTTGGTACTTTATTTAGGTATTTTTCGAATTTCTCAAAATTGACCCTATGAGATTGGAAAAACTACCAAAAAGTTACGGCTATATTCACGAACACATGGGATGTTCACATAGGTAGGTACTACATATATGTGATAAAATTTTGGTACCGTTATGTTAATTTTTCTACAAAATTAAGAAATTTGAGAATTACCTAAAATTCTCGTTTTATCTATATAATCTTTGATAAAATTGGTAATTTTGAGTTTAAGATCATAAAATTGTATTGTATTGTGCTCACATATTGCTTTACATGATACCAAAATATTAGAAGAATTTCATTGGATATTCACATACTACATAGGTACTATGTATACGTGATAATTTGAAACAGTTACATTTATTATTTGAAAAAATATAACACTTTGAATATTTCCTTAAATTCTCATTTTTAGCTTTATAATATTTGATAGAATTGACAATTTTGGGTTTTACTTTTAAGGACTAAAAATGTTATTGAAGTATACTCTCATATTACTTAACATGTTAGGTAGGTACTAATATATTAAAAAAATCCTAATTCTCATTTTTTTTTTTTATAGTTATTTTAGTTAATATTTTTAGTGTAATCGAAATCTAAGAATCTATTATATAAGTATTCTTATTATTGTGAATATAAAAATTAATTTTTTTAATCTGTTTAAAGGATTAAAATAAGAGCTGATATTGATGTGGAAGGGGTACAGGTGTAAAGAGAATAGTGTCAAATTTTGATTAAAATTTGAAGGCAATGATAAATCATTATATTCAAAAAAGATTCTGAGCGAAGTACAATCAGATTTGAATATTTAGGTGACTTATTTATCTGTTTTATGGGCATTTATATTGAACGTATAGAGACTATATGAATGTAATAATTTTAATTAATACATTATTATATTACCTGATGAACTTCGCTCAAAATCGTTTTCACGAATATAATGATTTATTGTTGCATTCAATTTTTAATCAAAATCCAACACTGTATTTTTTACACCTGCAGTATCCCTTCCACAGCAGTATCAGTTCTTTTTATTATTATTAGTTATTCTTATTATATAGAACATGGTGTCGTCTTTTGTCTTTTTTTCATGGTGAAAAGTACTTTTATAAATTTAACAGTGATTTAAGAAAATTATTAGAAGTGTAAAATAATAAATTTGCCTTATCTTCATTGTCCAAATATAAAAGGAAATATAACAATTTTAGCAAAACACTGCTTAAAAAATTCACTTCGGTTCAATTACCTCACTATACATATAAAATCTTGTATTTATATTATTATTATAAATATTATTATTCCATACTTTTTTTAACCACAAATACAATTTCTTTTATAATTATTTAATGGGCTTTGTCAATTTTTCGAATAATAAAAATAAACTAAAATTTTACTAAACTAATCACTATTATAAAATATATTTAACTTGTCAAGTGTATATTTGCGAGCTTGTCCTGTAACGAATATAAACAAATATAGGTACTTGTAAATGTAAAATGTGTATAATAAACTCAGTATTACTGTATTTGGTATGTTTGTTAGAATTTTAACTATAAATAATTATTTCTTGTTTGATAGTATTACTGACGTAGGACGTAGATGGTAGATATTCAGATATTATAATATATATGATGTAAATTTAAATAATAAGTTTATAATTATTATAATCCATTGTATTCAGGCTAGGTACCTAATATTTACAATAATATAGAAATTATATTATGAGAATCATTTTTTTTTTTTTTTATGTGTTATTTGTAACTATTTAACATTGTAATATTAGTTTATTGTTGGTACAATACTAATTGTAAATCAATAGTAAATCAATAGTAAATTGATGAAACTCTTAAACTTGAGTTTTACATTTTCATATAAAAAGTTCATTTAAAATATGAAATTTAATTAAGAAAAATTTGTAGGTAAAATAATTAATAAACCTATATTAACTATTACATAAATTATTATGCTTGTATTGCAAACGTTGATTACTATTTTGCTACATATTAACCAAAAAATAGATTAATTCTAATAAAATTTACAAGCTAAATACGTATTATTTACTTTATTATACTATTATTTGACATTGATAATTTTTTGTCATGACTTAAACACCTACACCTACACTTATAATAGGTGTGTCTATTTTCATAAATATACTCGTAGTATATAGTAGGTATACCACTAAGAATAAAATCGTCATCCTTGATATCAAAAATTTGAGTATTAAATAAATATAACTACTATTTCTATAACTAATATTTATACAGGTATTAGGAAACATACAGGACCCATCATATACGTGTTTACAATTGTAGCCAATGTAATGGCAAGACCTGTGAAATATCAAATAAGATTTACATAAAAAATAAATTTAGAAATTATTTTAATTGAGAGAATTATAATTATTACGAAACAAAACGTTTTTACGGGAATAAGAGGTGAAGCACCCCTAGACCGTCAATACTCTTAATCTTCACGTTTGGGGTTGACTTTGTCGAGCAATTTTCACAAAATTTCTTTTGATTCGTATATTATAAGAATAGTAATTTATTTTTGACAGTAATTTCCTAATTCAAAAGTACTTAGGTATTTATATTGTTTAGATTTTTCCTTATACATGCTATACGCATAAAGTATATCACATACGTAGGTGATAATTAAACATTAAATTGAATTAATTATTAAACATTATTTTTGTACTAATATATTATAAATTTATAATTATTTTACGTTAATTATACATGTTACTCGTCAGTATAATATTGTAATACAATATTAAAATAGGTAGTATTAAATTTTATTTTTTTATTAACTTTGTTAATGCGTAATAGAAAAAGAATTATCTTGTATTTTTGTATATTGTATATTCTTGATAGTTAAAAATATTTTAGACTCTGATGTCTGATCAAAGCAAAGAATGTATTGGTTTTACATTGATGTGTGTCTTTTTTTTCTTTATTTTTTTTTTTTATGTCTGTAGACACTTTTAGTACCCGAAATAAAGCTCCGATTTTCACGAATAACATATGTTTCCGGTTGGAAAGTAGGATGTAGTTAATACTTTATTTAGGTCATTTTTCGAATTTCACAAAATTGACCCTATGAGATAGGAAAAACGATAAAAAAATAAAGATAAAATAGTATTTTCCACGAAATGTCGAATAGGTACTGTAATTTTGACGAATTCAATTTCAACATTTCAGAAAAAGTTAGACAATTTTAAACTAAGAGATCTAAAAATTTTATTAGGTGTTCATATAGGTACTATATTTTGGAACCGTTACATTAATTTTTCTATAAAATATAAGACTATGAATATTTCGTAAAATTTTCGTTTTTATGTACCTATATAATGTTTGATAAAATTGGCAGTTATGGGTTTTAAGGTATGAAAATTTTACTAAAGTATACTAACATAATATTACTTAATATGATATCAAAATAATAGAAAAATCTCAAGTCTCAATTATAAAATAAAACATTTTTTCGATTTAAGTACCTATGATATTTTCGATAGCAACAGTTAGTAGTAAATTTTAAAATCTGAACTTTTATTACTCATCAAATTGTTATTATCTTTTGGACGCCTGCATGCGACCTATCTTCCAGTTTTATTGAAATTTTATATTATAATTATGATACCTAAACCAGGCAAGCCTCCTGACTCTCCTAAATCTTATAGAAATATAGACTTATCAGACCACTCCCACTTTTCTCAAAAATTTTCAAAAAACTCATTTTCTTAAACGTATACCCGTATATATCCAATCATAGAAACTAAACTTCTTAATCATCAATTTGGCTTTCGAAACGATCACTTTAGCATTCACCAAGTCCATCGACTAGTTGATCAATCTCCCTTAGATTAGAAACTAAAGAGATATGTACTGGTGCTTTTTTTGGGCATGAAACAAACTATTGACAGAGTTTGGTATCCTGGTCTCCTATTTAAAATTAAATCACTTTTCCATCCATACTACTGTGGTGGTATAAATTATTAATGTGCTTATGTAATGTCTGTTATTATTATTTATTAAATGTGTATATTTGATTTATTTTATAATTAATTTTAATTGCGTGTATTATTATACTATTATATAATAATGATTATACGCTGATTACCGCTAACATACCCGAGAATCCAAATAAATAGATAGAAGAGGGAAATAAGCTCAAGGCACAAGTCAAAACGACATATTTTAAATATAAAGTGAAATACGTTTTTATATTATCATCAGTGAATCTATTTGAATAGCAACATTAGTAGGATTATCATCAGTAATTTAAAATATTGATTTTCCGATGTATGATGAACATTGCAGGCCAATCAACACAACTCAGCAACGAATTCGGTCAACCTGTCAATCAATGAATCAAGACAACCAGGGTCGGTGTTAGCGGTGGATTGAGTGCTACGGTACGGAATAGATTATTAATATTATTGTATAATAATATATAGAAAATATGTAATATAATTAAATATAATGAAAATCAAATTTTGTAATTAAAATAAATATTTAAAAGAAAATAATATAATTCCTCTTATATAATTCCTATTATATAATCCTATTTAGAAGAAAGATATTTTACTGTAAAATCAGGTATTGAGTTACCTATCTATAATCTGTCTTATTCAAGCAGGCGTTCCACAAGGTAACTTTGGCTGCACCATTATTATTCAACCTATTCATAGCAAAACAACCTACCTACCCTCTCACTATTTCGGTAGACTTTGCAGATGATAAAACCATATTGAATTATTGATCCATCACTCTGACTGAGGATTGTTCAGTCATCACCTTAAATAACATACTACTCCATCTGCTCAAAATGTTGTTATCTAGACCTACACTTAGACCGTCGACTCACATGGGCAACTCACATCTCTAATAAACGACTTACTATAAATAACAGATTTCGATAACTCCGTCTTCTTCTCACCTAAAGAAAAGAAAACTAAAAAATAAAATTGTAATCTACAAAACTCTCCTCAAACCTATATGGACCTATGCAATCCACCTTTGGGGCTCAGCAAAACCGTATACAAACCTTTCAATCTAAATATGTTCGTCTAATCATTAGATATATCTACTATATGACTATGACTAACCACAAACACTTCATAATGACTTTTCTATTCTTATTGTCCAAAATATAGCCAACACTCATTATGAAAGATTTCACTCCCATCTACAAATCCATCGTAATTCACTCATATCTGATCTATCAACCGTCAATATTCACGTGATCGGTGATCCTGTTAGACGTTTATTAAAACGCAAAGGGTACCGTGACCTGTTAGTCATTTGAAACAATATTTTACGTCGAACTGACTTTGATGGAAGGCCTCTTTGGCTCTTTACACACCCACAATTCAACCTACAACCCATAATATATCCTCATTTATACTTATTATAATATTATATGTTATAGATTGTATAAATACATTATAAAAATTAAAAAAAAAAACTTATAACAAATTACATTTTTAAATTGTTAATCATTGCAATGTGTACCTAAAAGAAATAATAATATATTATCACTTATATTATAGACTTATAAAATAATTATAATTGTTATTTTTCTTTATGTTATTTACCGTAATAAAATGTTTATTGATTTGTTGGTAAAAACCTGCTCCTATCTGCTGTCCACTATATTTTTTATTTTTTATAAATACGGAGTGGTATTTTAATTAATAGGTAGAGTTATAATAATAATTATTATCGATGTCTGTTATCCGAAATTATATCATGTAAATTTATTTTAAATTAATATAAATTAGGTAGGTATTATGTAATAATATATTTCTCCATTATTATAATATTATCAAATGTCCTTTATAGACAATCTAATATTATTATTTCAATTGAAATCCATTAAAGCCCAGAGGTAGGTATATATTTTTTATCATTATAATAACGTATTGTAAGTGGCATATAGAACACTTAAACCGATCGAATATATTCAAATGTGCACTTTGCCTTAACAGTTGTAACACTAAGGTATTTATTTATATCGTTATAACTACTGATCGGTGCGACACGTCATATTAAAACGATTCGGGTGTGCGTGTGTGTGTGTTATTTTTTTTTCTACGTTAAATTGGTATGCGGCGGTGGCGTTGGGAAAACATTTAAAATACACAAGGTCCTTGGCCCGGCGCGTCCATGTCCGCACGGCGCCTTGACCAACATTGTCCGGCAGCAAAGACAACGATTGGCGCCAGTAGAATTTTTGATGTGTCCGAGTGGCGGCGGAGGCCGCTGCCGATTATGTCGTTATAATAATATTATTTCGAATATTGTGCACCGCCTACTAATGTCACGTCAACGGACGGTCCACAACACGTATAATTATTGTTATTATAATTTATTATAAACCATCAAACATAATAATAATAATAATAATAATAATAATAATAATAATAATAATAAAAAAAATAAAAATAATATATTGGACGAAATGTATTTTTGGAAACTAGAAATCTGTGATAATTATATTATTTAAACGTGTTTAATAATACTTACCTGTAATGGCGTAATGCACGCGTTATTGAGTACGTATATTATTTTCCGATTGAAAATTGCGTTTATATTTTCGTAATTCATTATACAATTTTACATGAATATATTATGTATTTATGTATTTATGTGTACTTAATTTGTTTTTCAATAGAAAAATTATGGTGTTTTATTTTTATTCCATATTATAATATATAATATATTTATATTGTATTATCTATATAGGCGTTATACTGCATTAGGCAGTCTATCCCGCAGAGTTAATCATGATTATAATATTATTGTTCAACCTTAACCTGAAAAACATTATGCAGGTATACGCATCACTATTATGATTATACATCTTAGATTTAATTTATGAACATTGCGTTTTTCCGTCGTTAATTCACAAATCATTTTGTTTTACAGTAAAACGCAAAATTTTAAATTATTCCTTATTTGATTACGTCCTCCAATATACTCCGCCGTTCAATTTGTATTTTTTTTTCTTACATGGACGTTTCTTCCATTTTGCTTAACACTATTAATTTCTACGTTTAAAGCATTAAAATGTGAGAAATATAAATTATCGTAGATAACGATTTAAATAATAATAACGAATTTTAAACGTGGCTTTTAATTTTTCATGATTCATATTGATGAGAATATTTTATTTTAGTTTACATTTAGAATAAATTGTTGTGACGGCATTTAAATGATTTATAGATGCTATAGCATTTTATAGATGCTATACAGCCATAGTACATAAGATAGATTCTATCTATAATACTTTAATCCACCATGATTCTATTTCCGGTAATTTAAGAAAACTTTATTATTTGTCTCTGAATTAGTGAATCATCATTACATTTTTAGTTCAGTATTATTCATATACTTTATATCAATATAAATTATAAATACATATAAATATAAGTAAAAGGTAATCGATTATATTATTTAAAACACTTCTCCTGTTCAACACAAATTTTAATATTATTTATAAACTTATAAATTAACTAATAAATAAAATTAATAGTTTTCTAAGTCTATGTCCCTAGCACCTAGCCTATTGAAATTTTTTTTTATTAAATCCAGGGTACTAGGATTGTGCTATGGCCCTTCCTAAGTTATGATAAAAAACTTTATTATTAATATAATGTATGACGCCGTTTCTTGAAGTGAGGTTATTAGGTCACACAAAACCCCTGGTTTTCATATCAGTATCAGCTATCAGTGTTACACAAACAGATGTTAGCTGTTGGTAATTTTTAGTCCCTTGGGGCGTATCCAGTAGACGAAGCGAGCTATCCCTTATACGTTATACTTGAAAACTATAAACTGTAGCACGGCGGGACAGTCTGCACAATCCATCATAAACTTAGCACAATGGAAAGCCCTGGGCGTGATAAATAAATTTTCGGCAATGGGCAGTGCTTAGAACATGGACCTTCGTTTTCCTTTTTATTTATAATATTATATAATGATGAAATTAAAGAAAATTTATATTTTCAAGTCATTCAAAATATTCAACTAAGAATTTAGTACATACTTTATATTATAATATATTATTTTATCGACTTTAAAGATTATTTGATATAGACAAAAATAGGTAAATCATTTTGCTTATTATGAACAATATGTATATTTCAAATTATATATTATATTAATATGTACTAAAAATAAAATAGCTAAATTAAAAAATATTATCATATATTTATCATTAAAAGTATATATAATTATTATATTTTATTATCATTTTTTAAAATAATATGTTGATAGTAAAATTCAAATTAAACAATTTTAAAATACATATTAAAATGTTTAAGTAATACACTAATGTGCCTAGAAGGTTATATTTATAAAATTATAACATAGGTATCTAAATAAAAAAAATTAAATTACTTGATTCATTAATGAAATAATTAATTAATCAATTGAAAATCACCATTCTTCTTTTATTTTATGTACCTACTATAAGTTCAATATTACTAAATAGGTACTTTAATTAAATAATAATCAAAGTTACTCATTATTTAATCAGTTGTTCTCGATGAATCAGTTGCATCGATGTCGAAAATAATTTGTATTCGTAATTCGTATATCGTATGCAATACGAACTACCTTGGAATATAACTCAAAAAACTAACTAATAAGTAGTAAGTTATAATATTTAAGAAGTACCTATATTATCGGAATTGTTGTTGACTCATAAAATAAAGCAATAGACGGAAATAAATAAAAATATAATTAATGGTAATTCTACTTTATATTATGTTACATAATTTATAGAATAAAAATATATTGTTATGTATTGTATTAAATCCTTATTATTATAGTTTCACAATTACAGTTGTTAATATATTTTATGTATAGAATTATACATTTTTTAGTAGATAATTATTTAGATGTACTAATTGTAATTTGTTTTCATCTTGGTTTCTTTTAATAGGTAGGTAATTTAAATTTCTTTAAATTCTTAAATGTGTACTCGTATGCCACTTAACAATGTACAAACATTATCTTTCTTATGAAAACTAGTAGGATATTTTAAATATTATTATTATATTTACTTTAAATGTAACATTATCATATAAATACAATAATATAGTTTACATCACAGTTCACAGATCATAAATAGCCATAGTATGTATTTATGATTGTTTTATTTATATTAATTAGTAACAGACTTGTAAATTGTAAATATCAAAATTAAAATGATTGTTTTAATTTTATTTGTTGTTCTATGAATAATATTTAATAACATATTTTTTAGTTATTTGTTAAAGTTATCGCCCATGACAGTGTAATGTGTAAATATCCAAGTTCACACTTCCTTTTTGTGTCATAGATTTAACATTTTATACTTCCTGTTTTCAACAAAACTCTCAAAAGCAAACGACTGTTATAAAAACCTGATTCTATACAACTGTCATTATCAGTATAAAAAAAGTAAACAAATAATATCAATATTTATTATAATAGTTAGATGTAATTTTATTTTTTGTATACCGAATGGCGACTATTATAGGTATAGTAAAAATGTGTATATTATAATAAACTTAAATAATTGCATCAATCGAATTAATAAAGTATTCTATCCATTATCCATATAATAATGGATTATTAGTTTTTTTTTTAATTGCCTATTATCAAAAGCATCTAATTATCTGGCATGATATATTATAATTAAATGATATTGATTATTGATTATTGCCTATTAATTGTTAATTATTATAAATAAAATGTAAAAAATATATATTAACCTGCAGTATAAGAGAATAGTCGAGGACACATTATTTTGATTTAAAATCGAAATATATAAGTATGTTGTAATAAACACGATTAGCTATATAGGTACCTATAATATAAAAAAAATACTGTTTGGCCATTATTATAATAATTACATGCATATTATTTTATGGTAGAAGATGAAATTTTTAAAACGTATACGTATTTTTCTCATTATTTATGGAAACATTTGTATAATATTACCTTGAACCCTGTGTAACCTTTACACTAACTATTTATACCTTAATTCTTTATCTATTAACTATCAAATGCACTGCAGTTGTAGTTCGTGTGTATTTTAAACTGGCCAATTTTGAGGTCGTTGTTATCATAGGTATAACACATAACAACGGTTTCGCCCACTCGTACTTTCGTAGTAGGTACGTTACAATTTTCTACCACGCAAAGTTCATAAAACGAAAATATATTTATATTATATATACACTTAAATATATCTTATATATAAGATAATATAATAAAATACTTATTTATTTAAACAAAGAGATCGTGCGAGTATTGACCATACTGGTTACACAAATCACGACCTTCGTGGCATTTTTTCGTTATATTGAAATATATATTATATAAAAATAAATATTGAAAAAAACTATTGCGAAAACTTTAAGTACCCATGTGTCCGCGTATGGCGTTTCCCCAACGATAGAATTAAATATTAATTGTAGTATTGATTGTAGCAGACAAAGGGAACAATGGATCCTTCATTATATCGGGAACTCGTATTTTTGAAGCCATAGAATTGTAGTGTAATAGGTGCGTCAATGAAAATCAGAGAAAAAGTTGGCAGAGATTTTATTTTTATTTATTCCTACATAGTTTATAAAGAATAACCTTCAATGTTTATTTTTAAATTTCGAGAAACAATTTAAACTATAGCAACTCGGTAAATCGATTATATACTGCAGATACAGTGATATTGATAGATTATTATGTTAATTCGTTTTTTCAACCCTTAAAATATGAATAGTGAAAATTTTGGAATTTAATATAATCTATAAAATTGTATATTTATTAAATTAAAGTTTAGTCTGTTTATATATTATGTTTTATTGAAAATAAAAATAAACCTAATTTGACCACCATTATTTTCTTTAATATACTCGTAAAAACATAAAAATAAATATTATATTTGACATAATACCATATTATTAGAAGAATTTCAAGTATCATTTTTTTTTTTTTAAGTTGATTAAAGTAGAAATTTTATTAAAATCGATATTTACAGTTTTTATATTATGTATTCTTCTTATTATTTTTCAATATTTAATCATGTTAAATAAAATTAATATGGACCATCAATGGGCAAGACAAGAAGAAGTTGGAAGCCATGAAAATGTGGACATGGAGAAGACTATTGAAAATCAGTTGGACAGAAAGGAAAAGTAACGTAGATGTATTAAACACCATAAAAGAAAGAAGTGGAAAAATGTTCGGTCACCTACTTAGGCATAATTCGTTTGTGACAAATATATTTGAAGGACGAATAAATGGATACAAAAGAAAAAGCAGACCGAGAAAAGCATATATAGAACATAGAAGAAATGATAAAACAAGCTGACTGTAGTCGATATATAGACACGAAAAGACTGGGTTTTAACAGAG
Organism: Tetraneura akinire; assembly: GCA_021307375.1. Lineage (NCBI taxonomy): Eukaryota > Metazoa > Arthropoda > Insecta > Hemiptera > Aphididae > Tetraneura > Tetraneura akinire. Next base: position 370,958 of record JAIUCT010000028.1, read on the forward strand.
AATAATGGCGAATCAGATTTGCAACGACAAGGCAAGGCCTTTAGTAAAGAAGAAGAAGAAATAAAATTGACAAAAAATTTAAAAATTATATTGAAGTTCAAATATATATTACTTAACTTTGGAAACTATTGTGAATACTACAATTACAAATTTTTTTTTTTTTTTTACCCGTTTAAAGTTTAAAAAGAAGAGTTGATACTGTTGTAAAATACTAATAAAGGCTCTAAATATGTCTAAAAATTTGCGCGTATCTATTGAAAATTTGAATATGACGTATCGACGTATACCTAAATCTAAATTTTATTTCTTTTTTTTTTTTCATTGAATAGGTAGTCATCGAAATAATAAAACATTATAAACTGTTTTAATAAACACAATTTTAATAATCTATACTCCATGAGCAGACATTGATTTTTAGAAAATAAAAATCAGTAAAATATACTAAAATAACTTTTTTGTTTATACTGTGTGACGTACACACGTCATATTGTTAATATTAATAAGTGTTTGATTTTCGCTAATAGCCAATTGTTTCTATAATATTGTTATATGTATCTGCTTAGAGCCATTAATTATTATCGTTTATCTTGTAAATAATAAACATTCAAAGTAAAAAGTTTAAAGAAGTTTTATAAATAAGAAACACGATATCACATTCGGTTTGTGATAAATCGTCGGATTCCTGAGTAATAACTAATAACTATAAGTATATACGTTATTATAATATAGTAGGAAAGTATATTACGAATTCGCCGCTGCCGCCGCCGCCGCCGACGACGATTACGTCGCGGTGGTGATATGGTACTGGTAGGTGTGGCGGTGGCGGCGGCTGCCTGCTGTGAAATTTCACTTTCCGCAGCCGATCTGCCGTCTGCCGCAGCCGCAAAGTCCGTCTGAACGTTCAGTCACCGTTGCGTGCTCGATGTGTAGAGCTATCGACTGCGTAGACGTATTGCCGCAACGCACTGGCAACACGTGTTGAATTTCTTATAAAACCGAATTTAATCTAATTAATAATTATTGTTATTTCGCGTGCTAATCGTTATTATATTAATGTATCATTAACAGCATAATAATTACAAAAAAAATAATAATTAGCGACTCGTACAGTTTTGTTTTTTTGTTCGACAGCAATCATTAATTATTATTATTATCGTATAATACAGACGGAACACCCCGGGTATATTATTATTGTTGTCAACGCAGACCACCGCATATGCCGCCAATTTTTCTCGGTGAGTTTGTTTTTTTATAACGTTACACAAATGGTATTTAAACGATTTATGATGAACGAGTAAACGACTTTTTAAAAACAGAAACGCATTTTGTCGCTAACTATTACGTTTCAATTAATATTATTCAAATTAAAACCGGAAATCCGGTCTTCACATACTGATAAGTATATGTAATAGAACAGAATGTGGCATTGCTAATAAAATATGAATACGTTCATGACATTATATTGTATTATATAATATTGTGTATTTTACCATTTTATATAAACACAAGTGGGATTGTACCTGACTACTTATTATTTAGACTAAAACAGTAAATTTACATTGTCTCAAGTGTGTACAAGTATAATTTATAAATATTATATTAGGATCAAAACACGATTTTTCATTATTATCAGACATGACATTTCTTATCTAAATATTTAATTTACATATTTTTCTTATCAATACTACTATTTATATAATGTTAACTGTATATAGTAAATCTATCTATTATGCAAATACAATATACCTATTCGACGAAAAATATTCATAGAAATACGAGTTTTAACTATCATTTATTATATTTTTATGAAAACGTATGACAAACCCACGTAAAAACCTTATACTAACCTAAGATATAAAGAATTCCATTTCATATATTATATAAAATTCTATAGATTTAGAACTTGTAGTATATATAATTTGATTTGTTTCACACTTCCACAAAAGGTCTACAATTAATCTGTGGAATATATTGTATTTAAAAATTCAAAATATTTAAAAGTGTTTACTAATTAATTATAATATTAATATACTTATATATATATATATATATATATATTTGTAATTTATTTATAATTCTAACATAATTTCCTATTTTATATATATTTTTTTTTGTATCCAATACCATAAATAATTAATGGAATTTTTCAAAACTTTAAGTATTTATTTATTTATATTATATTAGATAATATTTCATATTTCGTAAATAGTAGCTTTATCTATTATATTTAAATTTTAAAATTATTAATTATTGTTTAAAAATGATTTATTATTTTACATATTTTGTATTAGGATGGAAAAAAACCATAATCGATTATATTATATTATGTTTTTATTGCTGCATTAAAAATACAATAAAATCATATTAATTAAATGAAATATACCTAATAAAAATGTTATTTGGATAAAATTTAAAAAAAAAAAAATTGCTGGACTAATAATTATATTTTATAGAATGATTTATATTTAAAAATTACCTGTTACTTTAATATTATCAATCATAAATATCATTTATCAATCATAAATTAATATGTAATTAATAATACATGCTTTATTTCTGTAATAAAACGTAAAATGTTCTTTTGAATAATTCTAAATTCATTAAGTATATAAATTATGAATTATTATTATCATTAATAATCATAATATTATTTACATTGGCGCAACTAGGGGTTCTAGGGGCTTAACACCCAACACCCCCAGATTTTTAATAATTTAATAGATTCGTTAATAAATTATAAATGTAATAATTATTTGGGACTTTACCCAACTAAAATTTTTAACCTAGCTGCGCCTATGAATTATTATTTATGAGATATTTAAACATTAATACGAAGTATATTTATAATCTTACATTATACAATATGTTATTAGATAATAATTATTATTTATAATATATTATTGTATGTATGTACTCGTATTATTTGTTCATTGTGATATTAAATTTTTCTATTTGAACACGATTTCGTCATCACGAAAATTGACCACTACCTATATCAGGTATATGTTTATTTAAAATACTTCTAAAAATGCAAATCATGATCTTTATTCTTTTTTATTTAAAGATATGAAAAATCTGTCATAATAATATAATGATTATGTGGTGTCAGACGTCAGTAAACATGCTGTTGGTACGTTTAGTTATCTAATATGTATTCTTATTTATTTTTATTTACTATTCTCATAATTTTTTTTTTCATATTATATTGAAATATGGATAATACTCTAATACTCTTGACATCTGTGTTGTATGAAGTTTTATACGTAATAGGTACTGTAATATTAATACCGTGAAATTCCATTAAACTATTTAAAATCGAATAAAAAAACAGTATCTATATGTATATTGTAATGTACATATTATTCATATAATAACGTGATCTGTTAGAAACTTCATGATACAACATTATTACATATTTTTATAGATTATATTATATAAATATAATATTTTATGCATTTCGTATTGGTATAATATGTTATGTTATAAATATATGAAAGTTTTAAACTTTACAATTTTATATAGTTCATCTTATATTTGAAATAATACATACTTCTATATTCACTCATTAAGAATGAACATCAACATAGTGTCATAATTCAATCAAATTTTCTATATAAATTCCTTACATAAACATTTATTGCTACATTTATGTAATAAACGATTCATATATTTTCATTATTTTGAATACGAATATTTTAATAATTTTATTTATTTAATTGTATCGCCCTTTTGTTGATTATTATTAGCAAACGATTAATCTTATTAATATTTTGTATGGTACTTATTTTATCCAAGATCTCACTTTATTCGCGTTTATTTTAATTACCTAATTATTTCTTACGTTCCACATCTTTCATGATCGTTCACTCTAGATCTTCTCTTCCGTTCATTTTATCTAATTACTGTTTTTATCAAGTATTTGAGTAATGTACGTACTAATTTCATACTCTATAAAATGTCTTGTAATCAGTCAATATCCTCCTTTCAACTTAAGTAGTGTGTGCATGTAAATAATATTGTTTGTATTTAATTTTTAAACAATATGCAAATATATTCCAGTTATATTATACAATTTAATAATGTATAATAGTTAAGTAATATGTAAACTGTTTATCCCGTAAATAATAAACAATAAACAAATAAAAAGTATTTTTACTCGAGTGTGCTTGGGTGTATATATATGTGTACGTGTTAATTTATAACGATGACTACGATGAGGGTTGGCCCGCTAGAGAAAGGTTTCCCAGTGAATAGAATTTAAAAAAAAAAAATAAAGTCCTCGCTCTGAAGGTGCGACCGTGCGTGTATTTGATATAATAGTTAAATAGTGTAATAAATAATTCTTTGCACCGTAACCCGACGTTCGCGACTTCTCTTTGCATCCAATCGGCAGAAGAAATAAAAGTGTGATCACGTACGCGGTTAACAGTTGTTACCAACGCGGTACCACGGAAGACGAACGCTAGGTACTTATACGTAAAAATTATGTCATTCAAAGATATATCATGATACTAGGTTATAGGTAATGTTATAATTTATAATAATATTATATACTATAATGTTTGGTTAACGGAATTGCATTGTTATAAGAACGTATGCGATTATTCTTTGTAGTGTACAATAATAATAATAATAATAATATACCTACACCTTCATGTTGTATTCTAATAAATGTATCAAACCGCACGATTGTATAACATTTCATCACGACTAGGAAACAATAAAACGTTTTGAACACTGTCAATTTATATAGACAATTGGATTAAAATGAAAAAAAGAAAAATCTAAGAGTCTTATGGTAGTTTTATTATATTTTTGTTTGTACTCTCTTTAGTGCTGTACTTTTGACATAATAATTGTAGCGTGACGTCATTTTGGGTCACGAAATATGAACCTGAACGTTTATTTTTTCATTTTTACACAAATTTCAAATTACACTAATTTGGTCTGCAAAACAATAAGTTATATTCGTTTTAAAAATATTTGATGTCCTACGTAAAGCTTATATATTCAATCATAAATCATTTATCTTGCAGGACACAAATAAAATATTTTTTTTTAAAATCGTTTACTCTAACAAAGTCTTTAAAGTTGAGTTACGATTGCACAAAAAAAAAAAATGTTTATCTCCTAACTCAAGCCAGACGTGTAATGTATAATATACATATACTCGTAATATTATGTTCCTTTCCAATAGGTCATTGTAATTCTTATATTTGACGAGAACTATTAAACTGTATAGTATACTATACTCGTATGATATTGTGTAAATTATGTAATACGAGAGTCAAAAATGAAAAAATTCAAAATTAAATTAATACGTTTTCTGTTGTAATTGCATTGTTATAATATTAGCTCGTTACATTGTGTTATACTAATATACTTTATATATATATATACAAATACTTATATTATTATATCGGGTGGTCAAATTGAAAATCATTGTGCGTGTAACAAATTAACTTTACGATCATATTAAACTAAAATGGCGTTTGTTCGTTGTTCTCGTAATATACGTAATCATGTAATATATCGACAATATTACACCTAATAGTTCGTACATCGTGTAACCAAGAAACCTGTAACCTGCACTCGTATATATTAATGTATTTACATTATATTATTATTATAACTCGCGAGTTTGGTTCCATTCGTAACGTCGGCTAATATTAAATTAGTTATGTGCTATTATACTGAACCGTGGGAGTATGATATTATTATTATTATTATTATTATTATTATTATTATTATTATTATTATTAATTATCATGACCGAAAAAGCAAAGACTTTTCATCCCGCGTAATGATTGTCGACGCTGATATGCTGTTGTAGTAATTCGATGCGTTATCGAAATTCATTATTTTAATAATTATAATTATTGCGCGCCATTTCTTATCCCCTATATTTATTACTTATTATTATATATAAGACATAAGTATTGTTTCTTTTTCTTTTTCTTCTAAACCTTAGTAGCCAGATTACATACGTGTGGTTGTCTCAAGTTTAACGTACTCTGTACACGTGCGTATACAGAGTGTCGGAAAAGTGTATACGAAAACTTCGAGAGAATGACGAGAGATATTTTTGAATTCTGCAAATTTTAATAGTTTACACCACGCGATTGTCATCGCCGTCGTCGTCATTCCTATAACCATGATCATAATGTTTTTGTAATTGTCATCGAACACTCCGTATACAATTTCTTTAAATCAGCATACGTGTGTGTATATATATATATGGATACTTTTATATATACCGTGTATACAGTGTACCTATAATGTATATACACGCATTATAATATCTATACGCATGGAATGAAAATATAAATCACAGATTGTACAGACACACAAAAAAAAAAATTCTATTGTTCAGCTCGCGTGGACCGAACAAATCGAATATTATATATTATATTATGATTATGAACGTGCGTGAATGACGAAGGTGACAAATTCCGTAAAGTTCATTATACTCCCGCCAAAGTACCCATATACAGTATTATATTATACTATATAATATAAATACGAATAATACATGGAGCGTTGAAAGAAAAAATAATGAAATATAATATATGATGTAATTGTTTGACAGGTACATTGTAAATAATAATATTATCACACGCAAAGAAAACGAAATAATAATATGCAAAGCGAACTATGTATTATACCTACATGTAAAATAATTTGGTACTTGGTATAGTACACAAAGGTATAAAATATTTTACGTTATAGTGTTAAAAAATGTTTAAGACGTATAGAGTGTAAACGTAAGATTGAAAAAATTAAAAAAATATTTTTTTTACAATAATTATTAATATTTTGTATTAAAAAATATATAAAAATTTATATTTATATATATATGTAATATGTACCTACGTATAATTATCAATATACGAGTATAGTTCGATTCTGAATCAATTTAATTTTTAAATAATCTCCTTTTTTCCTATACTTGTTATAATCTTTTTTAATATAATCATGAAATTTAATAAAAGATTAGTATTTTTATAATTTATTGAAATCGTGAAATGAATTTTTCATATATTATGCCTGCTGTATATTATGTATACCTATACATCGTATCGCGATTCTATACAGTTATGTAGTTTAAATTCAATTTCCTTTACAATGCAATGTAATAAGTTTAAACAATAATCGTTTTCCTTTCACTTTATATTAATGATTAAATTATAAACATTAGTAAATATAATAATATATTGATGTTGATAATCTATTGTTTTTTAATAATATTTTCTTATATAGCTACGATTATCTGTTTGTAATATCATAATTTATGAAAATGTGCAATATTTTTTTTCTTTTATTTATACAAGGTTCATTATATTAAATTATTCGTAATATATAAGATTTATTAATTTCAAATAATAAACACTACAGATTTTATTCTAACTTAATCATTTCACATTAGTACTATATCTACAAATTATAATTATAATTCTAAATTATTTTTTTTACCATTTTTATACCCGAATCAGTATAAATCAAAACGTCATCTGATAAATATGTTCTGATATATATAATTCTGTTCGAATTAGACATTGAAATACATAGTAAAATAATTGGATCACAGTTGATTTTAAGTATTATATCATACAAACTTTACACACAAGTATAAATATTTATATATTAAATATAGATATATATAATAGTGTATGAGTATAGGCGTTCACTTTAAACCGCTTTCTAAACTCGTTCTTCGCGAATTTTAAACAAACGATTGAAGTGTGAATGCTCTGGATATAATTTGTTTGGAATAATTTTCATAATAAATATAATATGTCTCATCTATGTTCTTACATAAAAAAAAATGTCATTAAAATACATAAAATATAATTTTTGAAGACTATCGATGTTTAAAAAGCCTTTATTAAAAAATAAATATTTTAGAGCTAATGACAATAAGTTATATAAGTACCTACATTAGTATGATCTGAAAAGTTCGAAATTATATCCAAAAGGTTCATTCTTCGTCAACTGTATATGAATCGACACCGTGAAAGTTCGAAATCAAATGTCTGCAATGATATAATTTTTTTTTTTAAATTACACATTATAAAATAATGAAATATAAATTGACTGTGCAAAAAATGAATAATAGAAATAAAAACTTCAATCGTTCATTATATCGCCGTTTCGAGGAATCGTTGATGAGTTTGGATATATTATATTATTATACATTCTTATTATGTAATGTGATTGTATGAAGTGCATCAAAAAGAATAATACCGTTAATTGCTCGCGATTCGCCATGTGTCTTCGAAACATATTTATACATTAAATATTTTATATTACAATACGTTGTCCAATCTCATAATAATTGCCTAATGTGTGTGTGTACATTATATATTCGACGTATTGAAGACGCCTTAGGGCATAGTAATATTATTATTATCATTATTATTATTATTATTTTATTATTATTATTTTTTTTTTTTTATATAAGAGAATCGATTAGTTGTATTTTATTTTATTATTTTCATCATTGTCCGATGACACAATACGCGAATAATACTGGACGACATTGGGTTGATTGAACTTCACTGGCAAGGTTTTCAATGTTACCTATATATGCGTTATTATTAATTTATTATATTGTGTTGATTACAGCAACAGGTATTATAACATAATGAAATATCGTATCTAAACGAATATATATATATATAAATAATTCTCGAATGCTGGATATGTTTTGAATTTAGCCTAATATTAATAAAAGATTTACAAAAGTTCAACATTTCTATGTTCAAACACATTTAATTTTTATTTTGTAAAATTTCAAAATACTATACGAAAGTATAATTATGAGGTCTATATCCCCAGAACTGCCCATTGAAATTTTTTTTTATCAAACCCAGGGCTTTCGATTGTACTGAATTGTGCCATCCGTCTCGCCGTTTGTGCTATATCCCTTCATAATAATTATGACAATAAAACTTCATTATTTATGAGCATGACGATGTCTCGCGAAACGAGGGTTTAGTCATACAAAATCCCAGACTATCAGCACACCAGTATTAGGGTTACACAAACAGGTATAGGTTGGTATTTTTTAATTTTTTAGAGCGTAGCCCAATTATTACGAAAAGTGCAGCAAAGCTACCTCTTACACTTGAAAACTATAAACTATAACACAAACAGCGGGACGGACGGCATCACAAATCTAGTACAATCGAAAGCCCGGGATTTAATAAAAAAAATTTCAATGAGTGGTGCTGGGGACATGGACCTATAATTAATCATGATATCAATTATCAAATTATAATTAAATATTATATAATTAAACTATTTTAATCAATATATAACACATATAAATTTTAAAAAGTGTAGGCTTTGAATAATTAGATTTATTTTACTTTGAAATGTAATATATATATAATATATAAGTATCATATTGTTAGTATGTTTTTATAATTGACCTAAAATAATAATAATTAATCATAGATTCTAATACCTATATGCTATATTAATATATAATTTAAACAGTAAATAATGATTAATCAAAGGTTTACCATAATGACGTATTACAACATAATTTAACTTTAAATTTTAATCTATACGACTATATACGAGTATTATAGAAAAATTATAAAAGTATATCTTAATTTTGATTTTCAATTGCGCTTATGTATGTAGGTATATTAATTATATTAAAACTATTACCGGGATCAAAATTTAAAATGAATATATTAGCATTATAACTAATAATAATAAAATTGTAGTTAAAAAACAGAAACTATACATTACACTTATGTTAGGTACATATTTCAATTTCATAGGTTTTAAATATACCTCACATTATAAAAATATAAAATAGGTATACATATAGTTGAATAATAAAGTGAAATTACAGTACAAATATAGTAAAATCTATAATAAGTGCGTTGAAAGTGATGTATGTAATAACGTGTGATATAACTTTTAGATTCTGAGCAAAGCGAAGAATGTATTGGTTTTACAATGATGTGCGTCTTTTTTTTATTTTTATTTTCTTTTTTTTTTAAGAATGAAGACACATTTACTACCCAAAATAATGCTCCGATTTGCACGAATAGCAAATGTTTCCGGTTGGAACTTTATTTAGGTGATTTTTTGAATTTCTCAAATTGACCCTAAACGGTAGAAAAAATTACGAAAAACGGCATTTTTCAAGAAAATTGAAATTTTGACGTATTCGATTTCAATAGTTCGGGCAATTTTTAAGTTAGAGACTTAAAAATTTTAATGGAATTTCTCATAGGTACTATAAATTTGTGGTAATATTTTGGAACCTTTACGTTTATTATTCTATAAAATAGAACATAGAAGACTTTGAATATTTCATAAAATTCTCATATTTTTCTAAATAATGTTTGATAAAATTGACAATTTTTAGCATTAAGGTCTGAAAATTTTACTGAAGTATATTTACATATTACTCAACATCATACCAAAATATTAGAAAAATCACTAGTCTCAATTTTCTTTTATAAGTGTTTAAAGTTGATATTTTTAATTTGAACGAAAATATTATGAAAAAATGAAAAAACGGCATTATCTGACTATATTTCGCTCAGAATCGTTTTTTCGAATGCAATGGTTTATCATTGCATTCAAATTCTAATTAAAATTAAACACTATGATTGCATACCTGAATCCCTTCCACACCTGTATGGCTGTATCTCTTCCCTTGCTTTTTACATTTTATAGTATAATATATAATATAAATATATTATTAGTTTTACAATTTATAAGATGCAAGATTTGCAAGATGTTGCAGCTATATAGTACATAAATTATAATAATATTAAATAAAAACTTTAATTTTATTCTCTATAATAATACGAATAAACGACATATTGTATATTTGTTTAAAAGTTATTTCTACAATTTAACGTCGTACCAAATATATATTAATATAATGTAGATATGAAATAATTACAAATTTTTAATTACAGGTGGTATTTAAAGTGTAATGGGTGTGTGTCTTCAGAGATGCACAAATGGCTGCAATTGCCGGCCACTCCGACGGACGATCCATTAGCCACCGTCTACCCAATCAATCACTACAAGAAGTCAAGCGTTTATGCTGTTACTAGGTAATATAAAATATTTTATTTATTGTTGATAATTTTATTTTTTTCAACACAATATTAATATATTGTTATGCAAATTTGTTCGTCAAATAATTAATACATCACATTTAGTTTGTAATTACTAATTTATGAAAATACAACATAGAATAAATATTTACGAGTCATAGTTTAATATTCATGTTATTCAAATAAAAGATCATCAAATTTATAAAACGTTACTATAACATTTTAGATTTTGAGCGAAGGGAAAAATGTATTGGTTTTATAATAATGCGTCTTGTTTTTTTTTTTTTTTTTGTCTGAAAACACTTTTACTACCCGAAATAATACTCCAATTTTCACGAACAGCATAGGTTTCTGATTGGAAAGTGGATGTTATTAGTACTTTATTTAGGTCATTTTTAAATTTCTCAAAATTGACCCTATGTGACAGAAAAAACGACGAATAAATGACGAAAAACGGTATTTTTCACTAAAATTGAAATTTCGACGAATTCGATTTCAATATTTAAATATTTCACGATAACTCGGGCAATTTTGTAGTTAGAGTCTTAGAGACTTGAACATTTTATTGGATGTTAACATAGGTACTTGTGTTGTATTATCATACAGGTATATATATATTTTTTTTAAATGACAATCAAATTTTAGATGTTATATTTAAATTATTTATATTTGATTATAATAATTTTAATAATTGCATTTTATTTCAAACATATATTTATCACATAAACCCTTGCAATTACGTACTAGCGTTAGTGTACTACATATTTTATGTCCAGATTTACTAGATTTACTACAATATAAGTAGTATATATATATTATATATAAATACTTACAATATGTGCGGACAATGAAATAAATTATATATATTTATTTTCAACAATAAAATTAAAAAAAAATAATCATCCCACGTGATAACATATTATAATTTTTAATATCGTTAATACTTACAAGCTAACGCAGTGTTATGTATCTAAGTGGGGCCAATCGAATTACAATATTTTTATAAATATTAATATATATTATTATTATTTGTCTCTTTGCCACAATTACTACTACTTCCTCTATGATAATAATAAAAACTAAATTTTTTTCCGGTCGTTTATACAAATATATACAATCTACATATTATTATAATTGTAGGTAGGTGTGAACGAAGTATACTGCAGAAGAAATAGAGAGTGACAGTGTAAATCGGACGAAGGTGAATCGTATATATTTACGTGAATAACAAACAAAAATCCAATAGGTACAAAAAACTGGTTTTAAATCCATTAATTCAAAATTACATTACAGTGATTACGTGTAGGTACATAGTTGCAGGCGTTCGGTCATTAGAGCATAGATAGAAAAGTGAGATTTTCTCACTCGAATTCGTCGATTTTGTTTTTTACGCAAGGTGTACAATGTAAAAACAATATTTTCTTTGTATAAATGGAATTTTTTCATTAATCATTAGGATTTTTAAATTCTGATTATTTTTATAATAATTATTTTCTAGGTTTTAAACGTCCTCATCATACGTTTCACAAAATGAGAGATATAAAAAGTTGAAATTATAGTCGAATACCGTTCAATTTTAAAATCGAAAAATCGCATTTAATTTTTAACACGCGTTTCGACAGCACGACCGTGAACTCAACTGCGAACTGGTCCGTACATTCAGGTCGCGGAATATAATATCATGTTAATAATACGTAAAACAGTATAATAATATTGTTATTATTATTATGGTGTGCTTGTACAATAAAACGTACAAAATTGTAGAGATTATTATATTACGGTTATTAACGTGTTACGTCCGTATTATGATATTATTATTTTTTAATATCTATATCACGTATTGCAGCGACATAAAGTGACGCGTTGTATTTTTCACCGACTGTGCGCACGGTCCAGCGAACTCGAGGGAAACCCAATAAGGACTTATAATAATCACTCGGGATCACATTATAAAATATGATAATAATAATAATAATAATAATAATAATAATAATAATAATAATAATAATAATAATAATAATAATAATAATAATAATAATAATAATATTCAAGATTGAAAATAATAATATAATATGATATTGAAAAAGAATACACGAGCGAAACGTCAAGGTTAACCGAAACGGGTACACCGCGTGTGCAGCGTGCATAAAACACGACCACCACCGCGGTTATGGTATATAAATATAATATTTTTACGAGCATAATAATATGACAATATAATATTATGTTCAATATAGCTTTTTGCCTTCGTAACGTGATATAGATAATAATAATAATAATAAAATCATCACAGTCGGGATGTGATGGTGAACACTGCAGCGCGCGGGGCCGATACGAGATTTACGGGCGGTGATCCGATTTTCGCGAACAAAACGCTCTCGAACATGACTCACTTATCCTTCGGGTTGTCTTTTGTGACAATTTGCCGGACTCTTCGTCGTTCGTGTTCTCCACACAGCCGAAGAAGACCGAAATCATGTTGTGTAATTTACGTCATGCGGCGACGAGTGACGACCTTATACGGTCCGGCGGAAAAGAGAAATGCGCATTTTAATAATAATAAGGGTTTAATTATTATAAATTGTATTTGATATTATTTTTTAAATTTTAAAAGAATTATTATTGGATATTCGTAAATTCAATGAAATTCTAAAATGATGTCAACGTTTTAATTCAAGTATTATATTATTATTATGTTATCGTTATCATTATATTACTTGTATTTGATAATAATAATTATTATATCTAGAGCATAGTAATAATGACGTGCGTATAATATAATATATAGTATTATATTGTTAAGATTAGAGATCATAATAATAGGATTTAACATTTAATAGGTGCGGATTTTTCTTAGTTTGGGGTTTCATTTGATAAATGAATGAGTACTTATTAGTACTCGTATAATTTATTGTTATATTGTTCTAATTGGAATTACATTTTCTTTATATAATACACATTATACATACATTATTAATGGATATATTAATTATAAATTATAATTAAATGCATTAAACATTTCTTAAATTTAATATTTTAGGAAATATAAAGTTATAACCAATTAGGAACGATTAATATTAATAACAATAGTTATTTTACGACGTAAAAATATAATGGAATAAAATGACGTTTCCCTTAAATTTGTACCTGTATAACTACTAATACTTTTTTAAATTATTGCATTCTTATGAACTTTCATTCATAGAAATATATCCGTATGATGTATGTTACTTTAATGTGGATTGCGCTGTATTAAAATATAATGTCGAATGTCCGTTATGTAACATAGGTAGGTATGTGAATTATTTGTAAATTTCATATTGTACACATTTGGAGGAGTATAACGATTACTTTTATTTGAGTTATAACCTAAATATCGAACATTAAAGAATACAATAGTTATTATAATATAAATATAAGTTTAATCTACGTTTGTAGAATTGATAAAATATATGAAAATATATAAAATTTATCATAATAAATTTAAATAACTACCTACTATCTTTTAATTATTGTATAATATTATACAGTTAAACCGTTTAAGTAAAATTAAACAACGATTATCAATTACTATATGTAATACGTAGGTATAATAAATTTAATTTTCATGATGAATAAATTGTTTCCTACAACCATATAATGAGTTGGCGCAATTAACATTACGCGATATTATCTTAATTTAATTTCCATTCATGATTTGTTCACATCATGTCGTAATAGTTCATTATGCGAATGGTAATGGTCAATGCGTATTATTCATTATTTACTATATTGTAGTAGTAGCGTCATCGTAGCGAAGTATAATTTAATAGGTAATACTGTAATAGGTATATGTTTATATACTGTTAGTTGACCTATGCGTGTGGTTCGTTAACGTGTAATTAATATTTTATAATCATAAATAGTATTATTATTTATTATTCACTTTGTTCAGTGTTCTATTGAAAATTCATACGAGCTCAATAATTCATAATATATAGGATTGTGCAATTTTATGGCCAGTAGGTACACTTCTAATTTAATTATTAATTAGGTATATAATTAGTTATTTTCATTTTATAATATAAGTAATATAAAATAAATATATTAGGTATATTAGGTTATTATATTTGATTAGGTATATGATATACTCTTATAAATGAAAACAGCACAAGAAATAAGTAAGAAATTTAAAAAGATATTCGCAAGATTTGGAATTCCTAATGTGATTATAGCTGATAATATACCATTTAACAGTTTGAAGTTTAAAATGTTTGCTAAAGAATGGGGAATAGAAATAAATAATTCAAGTCCAAATTACCGTAGAAGTAATGAGTTGTCAGAGAAATATTTAGGGATAGTTAAAATAATGTTAAAAAAGTATAATGAAACTAAAAGTGATTTAGAGGATTATTTATTAACTTATAGAAATACTCCATTAACAAATATAAATAAATCACCAGCTATTGGCAGCTAATTTATTACAGCAGAGAATATTAAGAACCAAGTTGTCCATGGTATATAAAGTAATTGATAATACAAATAAATTAAATAAAGAAAATATGATTGAAAATCAACAAATCCAAAAATATTATTATAATAAAAAAGGTATGGCAAAAGAAACTGAATATGTAAATGGATAAAAGGTGTGGGTACAAGATAAATTTAAAAAAGACTTGAAGTGAACTAACAATAGTAAAAAAACTTAAGTTTCTAAGATGTTATTTGATTAAAATTTAAAACTAACGAGGGAAAAGTACTCGTATTAAGAAGAAATATTAAACATTAAGTTTAGAAATAGAGGATGAGGAACATAGAGTTGATGATGAAAACAAAAGTACTGTTGTTAATAATAAAATGGTAACTAGAACAGGAAGAGTAATAAAAAAACCTGACAGACTTAGATATTACAAAAAAAAAAAAGTATATAACAGGTAGGGTACCTATAAAATATTATTAATATTTATTATGTGATTTTATAATTTGAATATTATCTATTATATAAAAATTGTAATTAATAATGTAATTATTTAAAAGAAAAATCTTAATATTGTATTATGTAATATTATGATATAAATATTATCTATTATATAAATATTGTAATTACTAATTAATAATGTAATTAATTAAAAGAAAATTCTTAAGTTTGTATGATAGTTGTTATATAGAAATTATTACCATTATATATAAAGTTATGATTATTATTTTAATAAATAATATGTATAATATTTTATAAATGTCAAAAGGGGATGTTATGATTAAAATACGTTAAAATATATCAGTATATTTCAATAAAATTTTCAAAAATTTTCATAATTTAATGGATTTTTTATTAATTTTTATTGTAAAAGTATTAAGAAATAATTAGAATAATATTGGTATGGATTCTAAGATTTTCGATTACATTAAAAATATCAACTTTAAACAGCTATAAAAAAAAAATAAGACAGGATTTTTTGATATTATAACACGATGTTAAGTAATATGTGAGTATAAATCAGTAAAATTTTCAGACCTTAAAACCCAAAACTGCATATTTCATCAATCATTATATACATAATGAAATAATGAAATGAAGAATTTCACAAAATATTCAAAGTTCTATATTTTGTAGAAAAATTAACGTAACAGTTCCAAAATTTTATCACATCTAAATAGTACCTATATGAACACCTAATAAAATTTTTAGGTCTTTAAATTCAAAATATTGAAATCGAATTCGTTAAAATTTCAGTTTTCGTGAAAAATGCCGTTTTTTCTTCATTTTTTGGTTGTTATTCCTATCGCATAGGGTCAATTAAAAAATAACCTAAATAAATTCATTCAAATTTCTCTTCGCTCAAAATTTAAAAGTATTTAATGTTATATAATATATGGCGTAATTCTTGTAATAAAGTAATAATATTAATTATTATAATGATTCATATTTAAATAATTTAATTATAAAATAGAGTTCATTAAAGATATACGAGTACATATTAGTATATTATTAAAAAGAAGTTAACTTTTGAATTTCTTAAAGAAAACAGTAAACATTATAAAAATAAAAAGTATAATAAAAAAAAAGAGCTGATACTCCTGCCGCACAGGATACAGGTGTGCGGATCATAGCGTTTAATTTTACTTAGAATTTGAATGCAATGATAAACCATTGCATTCGAAAAAACGATTCTGAGCGAAGTTCAGTCAGATTATAATTTTCGTTTGAATTAAAAATATCAACTTAAAACAGCTATAAGTCCTATATTTAGTAAAAAAATTTAAAAACGGTACCAAAATTTTACCACATATATATAATAGCTATGTGAACACCCAAAAAAATTTTCAAGTCTCTAACTTAAAAATTGCCCGAGTTATCGTGAAATATAGAAATTGAATTCGTCAAAATTTCGTTTTTTCTACCGCTTATAGTTAATTTTGAGAAATTCGAAAAATGACCCAAATAAATAAGCACGTATTTAGGATCAATTTTCGGGGGGGGGGGGGGTAAAAATTTTTAATTTATGAAGTAAAAATAAATGATTATATTATACGTAGTTATATATGTAGTTAGTCTGTTATATTATAAATATAAAACTATTTAAAAATTTCGGGGGGGGGGGTTGAACCCCTAACCCCCCCTGGATACGGGCTTGCAA
>JAIUCT010000028.1:388680-409214 GCA_021307375.1 Tetraneura akinire
GGGGGGGGGGGTTGAACCCCTAACCCCCCCTGGATACGGGCTTGCAAATAAAGTACCATCTACATCCACTTTTACATCTGAAACTCGCTATTGGTGAAAATCGAAGGGTTATTTCGGGTAGTGAAAGTGTTTTCAGAATATTTATACGTATGGATTCTAAGATTTTCGTTTTCCTAAAAATATCAACTTAAAACGGCTATAAACAAAAATTTTGACATAGGATTTTTCTAATATTTTAGTATGATGTTAAGTAATACGTAAGTATACTTCAGTAAAATTTTCAGACCAAAATACCCAAAATTGACAATTTTATCACACATTATATACGTAAAAACGTGAATTTTACGAAATATTCAAAGTCCTATATTTTGGAGAGAAATTAATGTAACGGTTCCAAAATTATACCACATATATATAGTAGCTATGTGAATATCCAAAAAAAATTTCAGGTCTCTATCTTAAAAATTGCCTGAGTTATCGTGAAATATAGAAATCAAATTCGTCGAAATTTCATTTTTCGCGAAAAATGCAGTTTTTTCGTCATTTTTTCGCCGTTTTTTCTACCGCATAGCGTCAATTTTGAGAAATTCAAAAAATGACCTAAGTAAAGTACCAACTACGTCCACTTTGCTACCGGAAACATACCCTATTCGTGAAAATCGGAGCATTATTTCGGGTAGTAAAAGTGTCTACAGACATAAAAAAAAAAAAAAAAAAAAAACAAAAAATAATCACACATCATTGTAAAACCAATACATTCTTCGCTCCGCTCAGAATCTAAAATATTATATAAAAAGTAAATATTATAAAATATTTTAATACAATTATTTTTAAATACAAATTTTAATAACATGAGACTTATTACATGTTTCCAAAAATATTAATTTTATTTAGCTAAACACAATCATTTATTATTATCAAATTATAATAACGGAAACAAATAAATTAATATAAAACAATGATTTTTTAATTTTAATTTTATTGCTTATTAATTAAAAAGAAATATTATTTTTAAAGCCATGAAAAATTACTTAAACCTCTGAATGAACTCAATATTTCCCATTAAGAACAACCACTACTAACCTATAAAATATTATACTAATGGTTACCTACTAGTTAATGTCTTAATAGTTATAATCACTATTGAGTTAAGTAAAATATTGCAATAACGTCTTCATATAATATTATGGAATTATTAAAAAATATCTTAACCAGTTAATCCTGTTTTTATAAAATTAGTTTTATTGCAGTTTTTTCGAATATGTTTCAATATAATATACTCGTACCTATAATAATTATGCCACATGGTTGAGTTCATTTCATTGAATTAATATATTACCTATTACATTTAAACGAAAATCAGTAATGACCCATACAAATTTACATTTTGTCTTCTTTTCCTGTAATGTCTTCTTCAACAACAGCATTTAAAAGCAATTTAAAATTATTTAAATTTTAAATATTAAATTTAATACCTAATTGCGATTATTGCAATTATTATTATTATTTTTTAAATACATAAGTATAATAAAAATTATTGGTCGTTAAAAAATAAAATATGGAACAAAAAACATGAAAACGTGTAACTAAATTGTTCAAAATGAAAATTAATAGTGCAGAATAATTGTTATAAAACCAAGTATTTTACATTCTTAACATTATAACATTAAGGTTAAAATAATAATGTTACACTACATGCTAGGTGAAGGATATGTGAAATACCGAAGTGTTGTAGATATAGTTAGGTACTAATAGTGGGAAAAATATAATAGGTTAAATTAAAATAAATGCAATATTTAAAATCTACATTATATAATAATATTACGTTTTACGGAATTGTCAAATGGAAATATTATTATGTTGACATCCTCAATATTTCGTGGCCATGATACCAAGCGTTGTTGATTTAACACATTTTTGTATTTATCTAAATTGATCAAACAACGATTGAAGAACCGGAAGAATCTCGACGAAGGTGACGGATGTATAATTGTCGCGCACGTCATAATTATATCGCTTGACTAATATTATTTACGGGTTTCTTATAACGAGTAGGTACAATTATTATTTTCAATTATTAATTGGTCCGTATTATTTTATAATATCATATAGAGGCGAACTGACAAAGATATTTTATCAATACAGCAATATTATAATCGTGTTCGTACAATATCGTTATGGGTTAAGTTCGTTGACGTTGCTCTACTTCTCAAAACGTATAAACATTAATTAAATATATTATAATGCGTAAGTATTTCTGATCGAAAATCAAAATTTTAACACGTGACGGGACGTAATAAATTCTAGAGTAGGAAATTCACGTAACAATGAAATGAAATAGCATTACTAATTTTCACACATTTTAATCCGTATAATATAGTTGTATTCGATCGCATCAACACAATCATCGGCCTGCGAAAACAATAAAACCTTCAAACCGTGTAAGAATATCGTACCCATAAATCGTACAAGAGTAAGAATAGGAGTGAACAGAGGGGCATATAAACGTAATGAATACGAATTACACGTGTATTTTTTTTCGATCGCATGAATGATGAATAATATGACATAATATATAACAAATAACAATATTACGTTATAAAAATTGAAAGATTTGTATTTGTCAGTATTTATTTATAGTTGATTTGTACGCCAACCTATTTTTAATCTCTCATTCGGATCTTCTTCGAAAAATAATTAAAATCAAAACTATAAAAAAAAAACTCTGAAAGTATAATATAACGTTATATGCATATGTACAGGTATACTATTGCAAGTAGCAATATGTTGTTTACATAATGAAATCGTCTTTAACGATAAAAATCCTGACGTAACATTATTACCGACATGCAAGTGTTTTAATAATAATAATATTATACTGAGCATGAAATTTCGCGTTTCACTATAAGTATATAAAAAATTTTAACCTGTTTGGTTGCCAAAAACTGTATATTTAATTCTATCACGTCTATGTGTATAATATTATAATATTATTTATAATATAATACTCGTATGTAGGCCCTCTTGGTTTTGATAAATATTAGTTTTATGAAATATATTATTATAATCGTGCCAATAATAATTGTCACCATTGCATTGTGACATAAATCTGATATTTAAAATAAACGACACGCTGGACGGTAGATTATATAAATAGGCCACTTTCAACATCCTTACACAAACCTCCCCAAACATAATACTTCTCTTGGCTTCTTGATCACAATTAAAATTCAATTAACCTTTAACCAAACCCATATTGAACCTAATTACCTTGAGTCTTTTTTCTTGACTATGGTAAATTAGATTTCGGGATATTTTTAAAAGGGATGGAAAGAGAAGAAGGACTAGCCTTTTTACTCTACTCCGGTGGGCGGTTTATTATGTAACATCTTAAAACTAAAACGATTTTAAATTCAAAATTCTTAAAGTACCTATATAACTATTTAATAATTAATAAATAATTAATCCTGTTGCAGGATAAATCCGATTTATGTGGACGACGAAGTCCAGCCGCACGTCGGCACGTGGAACAACAACAAGAGCGGCAGTTCCGGCTACGAGAGTCAACCGCAATCGGACCATTCGAGCTTGGACAAAAACTCGCCGCCTGCCTCGAAAGTGTGTTTGAGGGACGGGACGCCGTCGGACGGCAAGGGCGTCGCACCGTCATGGCTGTCACCCATCAAGGAAGGCGTTGTAGACGTGCATCAATATCGCATACCACGACCCGTGTGGCCTGGACACCGAAACGCTGCAGTCGCGGGCCGCGTGCTGAGGCCAAAGTGCTGCAGACACTGTGCCAGGTGTCGGTGCCGCAGCGATAGCAGCAGCAGTGGTTGCAGCATCAGTAGCGCGGATAGTGGCGTCAGAAATGGCGGTAAAGCCACAGCGGCGATCGACGGCAGTGGCAGCGGCAGCTATACCGCGTACTCGTCATCCGCGTACGGAGGATCAGTCGGTGGCACCATCAGCACGAGCACTACTACTAGTACTAGTGCGGGTGGTGCCAGTGGCGACAACACCGGTTCGTGTTCGGACGATGCCGCCGTACCATCATCCGGCACCGAGTCTGTCAAGTCGTCCAATCTGCAGTTACAACATTCGTCACCGCTGACGTTGGACCCAAGTTACGGCGACGGTCTCAGCGTCAACAAAACTCTGGTAAACAACTGGAATTCCGTCGATCTGAGACTCAATCAAAAGACTGATAACCTACATTACGTGAGTACACTTTATTATTCCCGATCATTAAAATTTGGACGAAATATATAATTAGAGATATTCTAATCTTGTCTGATTAAAGTAGACTATTCAGTTTCAAAATTAATAACCTCAAAGTTCTTCCGTTTATACGTTGGAAAGATTAAAAATTAATTAGTTTATTACAAATTTCAACTTTTGGTCCCTACGCTTAGTGCTTACTGCTTGCAAGGTATATAATGCGACATCATAATATATTTATGCAATAATGCATTATATAAAATTAAGTTTCGAAGGTATCAAGTATGCGGTTTTCGTAATTTTTAATCATTCAATAATCTATATTGAGGTAATAATTATTATAGTCTGATGTTATCTGTGTATATTTTATAGCCTGAATTCGTGTGTTCGATATTGTCTCGTATAACATAATTAACAATATAGATCATATTTTAAGGTACAATTCACAGGGCATGTACGATGATTTTTTTAACATTTTTAAATTTATCTAATTATTTTTGTGATTGATTATTTTAAAATAGCATAATACGAGGTTCTCTTGATAATTATATTGTTCTTTGTCTTTTTACACATATAAGATACGAGTATTTTAACTTTAAAAGGTACTTTTTTCCGTTTCGCGTAAACATTTATTAAGTATTAGAAAATTGGGGTTAGATTAAAAATTAAATTCGAATGATAAATCGACGACGTGTTATAACTTATAAGTTATAACATATTAAGAAGACGCTTATTTTCAAAAACATGTCGTAATGGTAATATATTATAATTTTTGGACGATCATAATTTATTCGTAATTACAGTAATTGCAATGATTTACACAAAGTTAATAAGTTAAGAAGCCAAAGGTTAGATCTGTGCAGTTAATCCGAGATTTAATTTTTGTCGTTCTAACGAAAACGATAAAGAATTTTTTGATTTTTATAAACTATGTGCTTAATTATTATATTTATAATTATATAAATTAATATATTATATTAGCAATAAAACGTAACGATAAATGACCGCATGGAAGAAGACGCTATCGATGATTGTCCTTGTAACAAATTGTTATTATTTATTTGTTTCTTATCTCTGAACAACACATAATGACCGCATATATTTTTATGTCTCGCGAATATAAAAAACAACAATTGAAAATGTATAAGATTACAAAATAACTAGGTGCAATAATAATTATATTGTGTAATAATCCTTTGTATAATATTTTATGTCTATTATTTATTGAATTTATTATATATTAACTTCTCTCATTCGTACTTTATATTTCTAATCCGTCTTGGTCCAACCCTCGAATTATTTCCCTTAACATAATATTTGGAAATTAGTAGGTACGACAAGTAATTTATTTTCCACCCCCGTGTGATTCTTTCTCGCCTATTCCAATTATCCATAAATTCGTTTTATTTTTGTACTCTTCAGTCTTCACTAAGCGATTATTCTTTCTTAGCTGGTTTAGCTTCAAATACGATACATATAGGAAAGCCTTATATTTTTATTTATATATTCGCGGATATTTCTCATCCAAATGACATGTCTAGTATCTAGTTGTCTCTCTTTTCTTTTTGTTGAATCTTCATTGTTCGGCTTTATTAACAGTTCAGTTAATTTTAACCTTTTTCGTACTATAACTGAAAATATACTCGTATATAATATTTCAAAATTTATAACTACGAGTATTAAAAAAAAAACTTATAAATGAAAATAAATCTAACGTTAATACACACTCACCTAATCATTTACAAAAATAAAGCAAAAATTTAAATATAAAATTATTTTATTCAAATTTAAAAATAAAAGTAATTTATCTGTGCAATAACTCAATCATTTGTATTATGACGCATTTAAGAATATTTTCTATAATTTCCGACCAAACAAACCAGATATTACAAACTATATTCTCCCATGGTTGAGAAACAAAATCTTCCCATATATTCGGTACGTCATACGGTAGACAATTATTTCCATATTCCACAAACGACCCAAAATCTTAATAATGCATTTTAAAGTTTAAGTTTAACATAATATATCAAGATCCTGTGATTTCAATAATTTATAATTATATTTTATAGACGAGTTGAAATTTTAAATTATCAAAACGACGATAAGAAATATAATAATTATTGCGTTGATTAGGTAGTAAAAACTAATAAAATTTAAAATTAAAGATGGACGGTTTTTATTATATTATTATACGGACGACACTCGTCTGATGATAATCGAACGCGAATAATAGATCGTGGAATAGAAAGTCGTTAATGTCATTGCCATGTGCGTTGGTAGTCGTAAAACAATACGTGTACAATTAATTGAAGTTTAGTGTTAGATATTAGAATAATAATGTTGTATAACATTTTGAATTTATGATGGCTGTGAGACGACAATTAGTTTTCTTGAAAAGTATTGAGTCTTATCATAAAGATAAAAACGTAATATACGTTGATATCTCGCACAATATAATATTATATATATAAATATTTATATAGGTAGCGGACGTTAAACCGAGTTCCAACATTCCGGATTATTTTGTTGTTGGAAGGTACACAAAATGTTTTCGTAAATGAGGTGTGGATGCGTAGGTCTTATAATATTGTAACTGTAAGTTATTAAGTTTACAGCGGCCATACGGAAGAAAATCTCTATTCGATTTTCCTCTATATTATTATGTCTATATTCGTAACTTTAAATAGGTATACGTTTGTTTTCACCGTTGTCCTTCGATTTTTGTCCTTCAAACTTATCTATACATATTATTATTATTATTATTATTATTATTATTATTATTATTATTATTATTATTATTATTATTATTATTATATTATTATTATTATTATTATTATATATACATTTAGGTATATGCGTGTATACAACAACACGCATCGCCATTGATCGTATTTATTATTATTTGTTATTATAATATACTTAAGAGTGTAATAATTGTGCGAGATTTGAATCTGCCGCTGCATGACGTAAAATTTCGCCGCGCTATATGTCATGACCGTCACGGCGAAGTGTCGATAAAAATCTGGTGATACGCATTATATCGGCTTGCCGTTGGCAATGAACGATTCGTGAAGATTTCTGCAATTTTTCCTCTTTTGAACTCTATGTATAGTCTGAACGGCAATCGTCCGAATTCGTTATGTATGACCTCATTTTAATTGAATATATTCAATATTATATTGCCTTATAAAAATAGGAACGGTTATAATTTTTGTAATATTATATTAAAATTTCAATTTCTCTGGCGGATGTGATTTATTGTGAATTTATTGTAATCGCCGTCAACGACAACTATATAATAATAAAAATATTATACATTCGTAAACACGCCTATAATAGCGTTTCAAACCGTTTTCGTCGTTTATTTTATACACTTACAAATTTACAATAAAACATAACAATAATTTTAGAAATTTAGATCGACTGAAATTTCACTACAACAATAATATTTTTAATATTAATCAATCAAAATTAAATATATTTATTCAAATTACAACAACGTACAATTATTAATATTGGCGGTGCGCATCATGTTCAAAATATTAAATATATTCTTCCAAATAGGTATAATATTTTTGTCCTAGAAAACAATCATTCTAAAATACACTGACGACGGTTGTTGTATTTACAAAAAATTATATAACTTAGTTTTATTATAGGATTAAATTGTATACTTGTACAGTGTATACATAATACATGTACCTACGATGTTTGTTAATGATTCACGATTATATAGTATATATTTTTAAAAACTCACCAACATCGTGTCATACTATAAAACATTTTCTCCGTTATATTATTATTTTATAGTATAAAATGAATCGCATATATTATGTGTAATAATAGTCATCATACCGTATAACTAAATCATTTTAAAGTAGATATATTTTATGAAATATAATCTGTTAGCAGTATTTAGATATAACCATTAACCATTTAAACTTGTATTTTCGTCTAAACAAATATTTAATAATTACACGAACCATTAACTATACAACGATGATATATATAAAAAAAACAATTTAAGTACTTTTTTTATTCATCACAATGAAAGAGTATAATTTGTAATTTTAACTTCTACACGAAGCGAAAAAGGTATTAGTTTTACAATGATGTGTGTCTTCTTTTTTTTTGTTTTTTTTTTTATTGTTTTCATGTCTAAAGACATTTTTTTCGACCCGAAATAATGCTCCGATTTTCACAAATAGAATATGTTTCCGGTTGGAAAATGGATGTAGTTGGTACTCTATATAGGTGATTTTGAAAAATTCGATTTCAATATTTCTCGATAACTCAGGAAATTTTGAACTTTGAGACTTGAAAATTGATTAAGGGGTTTCATATAAATACTACGTATATTATATACTCGTATATGTGATAACATTTTTAGAACTTCTACGTTAATTTTTCTACAAAATATAAAATTTTTAATATTTCCTAAAATCCTCGTTTTTATGTATAGGTATGTTTGATAAAATTGGCAATTTCGGGTTTTAAGTTTTGAACATTTTACTGTAGTATATTACTTAACATAATACGAAAATATTAGAAGAATCCCAATTCTTAATTTTTTTTTATATAGTTATTTAAAGTTAATATTTTTAGTGTAATCGAAAATCTAAGAATCCATATCAGTATATTCTTATTATTTCAAAATACTATTACAATAATGATAATTAAAAAAATAATTCTTATAAATTTTGAAAAATTGTTTGAAGTACCTATACTTACATGTTACATATTGGTTGACGTAGTTCCGAATAATTGTGAATACCATATTTACCATTTAAAAGGATAAAAAGAAGAGCTGATACTGCTGTGTAAAGGTTACAGGTCTAAAAAGGATAGTGAAGATGTAGAATTTTCAATTTGGATTAAACTTTGAATGTAATAAAAAATCATTATACATTCAAAAGCGATTCTGAGCGAAGTACTGTCAGATTTGGATATTTAAGTGATTCGTTAAAGGGTTTTATGTGCATTTATATTGAACATATAGAGACTGTATATGAATGTAATAATTTTAATTAATACATATATTATCTGATGAACTTCGCTCAAAATCGTTTTCACGAATGTAATGAAATTTATTGTTGCATTCAAATTTTAATCAAAATTCAACACTATCCTTTTCAGAGTTGTATCCCTTCCACATCAGTATCTGCTCTTCTTTTTAAAATTTAAAAAGATATATAACGTAATAATATTATTATTCATAGGTATTATTATTCAATGTGTCATTCATTCACCGAAATAATATTCTGATTTAAATTTAAAATTCACAATAGTATAAACGTGTAAATATGCTTTAAAATAAAAAATAATTAATAGTAATAATAATAATAATAATAATAATTATTATTATTATTATTATTATTTGTGTATCAATGGCAAGGGTATCGAGAGTTTATATAAATGAGAAGGTCGTTTGCATGACTTTTAATAATATATTCGGGGAGATTATAAAACATGAATTTGTGTGATTCGCAACATCGTAATTTCAAATATGTGTGTATTCAACGTTGTAAAGATCCTGTTTTTTTTTTTTTTGTATATATCAATATTTATTCGCGTACTTAGGTAATAATATTATATTGTACGTTTAAGTTATTGCATGAACTTCCCGCGAAGCCTTGGCCCTTGAAATAGACACACACACACACGCGCGTAATTGATAACTTTCATCGGACATGCGTTTGTGAATAGTATATACTGTACTCGACAATATAATTATGTGATACAGAATAAATAGACCACAAAGGTAGTAAGGTACATAGGTAAATGCCTGACCATTCTTTCCGGTTAATTTGACAAGTTAAATTTTAATTTTCGTCTATTTTGACGGCTGTAATTTTAAATTATTACCTACATAAATGTATAACACGACGATTCAATATCCTTATCCTTATATATCATAAAATATATTATTATAATGTGTGTACAACGACTGAAGATTTGATAAAACACAAAAAAAACATTTTTGGAGTGCTGGAACTTACACTTCTCCATCACTCTGTACTTACTACGAAATATAAAAACAAAAAATTCCCTACGTTCGTGACCTATACGATGAGTAGCAGCCCTCAATAGCATATCACATAAATTACATCGCGTATAACATACGATTATTATTATTTATTATTATTATTTTGTTGTGCAGGAATTCTCTGTCTATATGGTCGCGTGCGTTAAATATTATATTATGATTGCGGTATACTATCCGGTCGATAGTGTTTACGTGTTGGTGACCGTCCTTGCAAGGTAAACGGGCGTCCAGACTGGATCGTTATAAATGTTATAACAATATGACACTGTCCGACCTCCTATCGCCATTATAATAATATATACACAGGCATACACAGCTACTTGCCATAGTCTCGACCACGTTTATTATTATTATTATTATTATTATTATTATTATTGTTCGTGTATGACGTGTTTACAAAACTATAACCGCCCGAATCAATTAGTACACATACGATTGTCGTAAGTTATCAATATTATAATATTAATTAAGTAGCGCGGTGATGACATTCACACCTTGTTGAGCTCACGGACGAATCAATAATAATTTGCATCCGGGGTGTCTGCGTCTAGAAATCTTAAAATACTTAGACTTAGGTAGTAAGGTTCTACAATAATTCTTGAGTAAATTCAAGTAA
Source organism: Tetraneura akinire (assembly GCA_021307375.1). Lineage (NCBI taxonomy): Eukaryota > Metazoa > Arthropoda > Insecta > Hemiptera > Aphididae > Tetraneura > Tetraneura akinire. The sequence goes on from JAIUCT010000028.1 coordinate 399,567, forward strand.
ATTCTCTTCGTTCTTGAGTAAACGAATATTGTTTTCATCGCTTTGTTTGCTCATATTATATTTTATAAAACATATTATTATACAATTATTTTTTTTAATTAATTAATATTTATTAATTAATACCTATCTAGTAATTTTTTTTTTTTTATGAATACGCACATATAAATTAACGGAATACCGTGTAGCTGTTATTTTTTATCTCATCAAAAATTGTATTCAATTATAATATTATATTGTACTTATATTCGTCATTGTTAGTCATTAATTCATTATTGTATTGTCATTGTGAAGATTATTACTACTACTTAGTCAAGTTTCATGTCATATTGTTGTATTATATTATATTAACGTATATAAACAAATATAAAAACCTACATTAACTATAGAAAAACGTAACACGTTTTTTTTTTCAATATTTTTATTCAAACACTAATTTGTACATATGATATTAATTATCTATATACCACATGGTAATTATATCATCTACTTTGACGGTAGCTTTAATCAATTTGACCTATATACTTAAACTGTATACATCATTAAGAAACGGATTCGCTCAAATAACACTGAAGTGGTTATTTTATGCTCTGATAATATTACTGATGTACTTTTATCTGCAATACGATCGTTGCGTGACATACAATAACATTAAAAATAATAAAATTATAGTACTTAGATATTTTAAACTAATCCAACGGATAAAAAAAAAAAAAAAAAAAAAATGTAAAAATTATAAATGTTTTGACGTGACAGTTTTATAAAAATACAATAAACGTTTTGAAACATGATTATGAGTGTTGTGACTATGAATGAATAACAAACACAAAATATATACAGTCATACAGATCATGTGAGTACTCATTACAAATGATTTACATCAAGAAATCAATATAGCATGATGACCTCTCTCTAGTGTGTACGTGTGCGAATATAATAAATAATTAGTGTGTTGGTACTTATATTATATAATAACAAATAAAATATTTTTATTGATGATTCTTTCATAACATTTGTTATTTCGTTAAAAAACGTGTACCTACATTATTATTATTTTTATTATATTTTATGATAATGCAATGTAATTAAAAATTTTGGTTTTGTCGCTATAATGTCGCATTCGTTAGGACGAGACAAGAACTATAAATATATTATAACGTACACGTATATGCAATGTCTTATAGGTTATAAAATATAGGACGTTGTCCCCTGAATGGCTAAATTATAAAGATACAAAATTATTAATTAATCTCATAATATATTTCGCTAATTATTTTTTCTTATTGTTATATCATATAAATAATAATAACAATAATTTAATTTGTTATAAATTTTCTACGAAATAATATTTTTACATTCAACGCGCGAGTATTTCAAATGAAATGTTGTTTTATTAATAATGTAAATCGAATATTATTATACCTTAAATTACGAGTGTATGTTATATAAATATAATATTATAATATATATAAATATATTATTGAATAGTTTAATGTAATAATAAAATAATTTTGTTTAATTTTCAAATGGAAAAAAATATATTTCAATTTATTTGTTATTTTATTTTATATATAGGTACACAGGTATTATTCATACCCATAAATTATTTAGAAGAATAATACAAATATTATAATATTTTTAATATTTATTTTATTTTATTTTAATGCTACCTCTTATTTGAATAAAGATAATAATTGTAATGTTTACAAAACAGTTCTTACTCTAAATCATATTTTATCAGACAGTTGAAGGTTTTTATATCGAATGAAATTGGTAATTAAGTAGTCAGGGTGAAATCGTAAGATCGATAACAGAAAAAAATTCCAAATTCTAATAACTATATTATACTATAAGGTCGACATCTATTATACAAATTATCCGCTAAATGATTATATTAGAGGTACCTACCTATCTACATTTTAATAAAATAAAGTTGCAGTTCTGCAGAAGAAAGATGACGTATCCAAATGAATAATGGTATTTCTAATAATTACAATGATTCAAATACGAAAAACCCTTGATATTAAATATTTGATAATATTTAAAAAAAAAAATTAACTAATGCTCTAATCTTGTATTAATTTAATTCGTATATATCATTGGATAAGTTAATTTCTTTTATAAACGCCCAAATTTTTTTCTAGATTTAAATGTATTATTATATTAGGTACATTTATATTATAATTATATTATTATATTATGCGTACGACGACTGCGAAAATTGTTATTGGGAATTTGATGTTTAAACGTTTAAGCGCCACGAGACGGTAAAAATAATATTGAATATATTTACTATAATATTCCAAGGGCTCGATATAATTACATAAATTACGTTGTGGCATTAATAAACACCATTCATCAATGATATATTATTAATATTCCGAGAAAAGTTGTGTGTCGAGTTCAAAATTATTGTAATAATGGATACAACTATCGTATTAAAACCAGTAGGTGGTTAAAAATTCGAATGCGAATATGATAATAACGTGCCGAATTATATAGTTATACGTACTTTTGATACAATTTCGTCTACACGGCGAATTATATAGCGTTAAATTTATTAAACTGCGCGTTAAAAAATTATTATAATATAACGCGATTTATCGGCTCGAGGCTTTAAAATACTTTGTGGCGAAATATAATATTATATTTATTGCTTATTATTATTTTTTCGACTCGTATTTTAACCTTTTTTCCCTCCTAAACTTGAATTATTAACGTCGACTACAATACATTAAGTGCATTGCGTAAAAATTCTAAATATGTGGAAGACCTTCGCGGATCGCTCTGCTCTAAGTATAAATTGTCATCGGGCAATGACCATTATATAAAACTCATCTTTATAACGTACACGTAATTATTATTATAATTATACGAGCATAGATAATTAAATAACTGTAAAATATTTTTATAAAATACAATTATGTACAATTTATGTTTTATGAGTCGTATAACGTGAATCGAAGACGCGTATGGAATATGTATACGAGTATAATATATACGTAAAAAGACATATCGTGTGCAAGATTCGTAATTATTTTGAAGATTTTCCAAACGTCGAAATAATGCCGAGTTTACTTAATTATAATGTTTATCTTTCTGTCCAAATAATAATATTACCTAGTAAAAAAAAAAAAATAGCAAATAATCGTTCTCGGAATGAATATAATATGATTTTTTGTCGCGCATTCTTACATAATAATTCCATATTATTATATTACCTACAAATTTCTGTATGTGCCATAAATATGTCATAAAACAATACATTCAACTATAAGATGCTGTAGAAAAGAACAAATAATTCACATTTTTAAAACGCGATTTTATGACTTCAAATTTAACTTTAAAAAGTGTCATTTGAGATTTTAAGCGAACAGACATAATAATAACCGAATGTCGTATATGAAATATTTTTATTCGTGATATATTTTGAAAATCACGTAATCGAGATGGTTTATTCTTAATGTATATATATGACATATGACTATACCTATATATAATGGGTATTATGTATTATACAATAAATAACAAAAAATAAAAAATAAATAAATACAAATTCTTAACGATTTAAGACCCGTCAGTGGCGTGCTCAGCTTTTTTGATAAGGGATATACATTTTCGACCAATTATAGGCTCGTAGAGGCTTTGTCACAATAATATGCATGGAATATGAACTATTATAAATTTCTAATATAATATTATCTACATTAAACCCCAAGTACAAACATAAATACACAAATAAAAAAAAATAAAAATGCCCACATTGTAAAACCAATTTAATTTGATAAATTACAGAAAAAAATTACAGATGACACCCTCATCCCCCCTGTGAGCACGACCCTGAGACTTGTTCATCATGACAAATAAATCGAAAAAATTCCCAAATCCCAAACATACGTGCTCGATAATTTAAAAAAAAAATCTCAAATATCATTCACAGTTCTACTTCTAGGTCATAATATTATATACATGCTCTGAAATGATATTACAATAACGAGCTGCCGCAGAAGCATATACTTATATTTCTGGGAACGTTGTAGTTAAATCCTGCACGTCACGAACTTAACTGCAATATTATCGTCATATGCATACGTAACAATAAATAATAGGTCGGACGACGAAATGCACGTGCACCGCATAAAAAATGTAAATATAATATGCATATATACGGTAGTAGTATATTATATTATTATATTGCATTCGTATCGTAATTCCATTGGACAGAATATATTATTATTATATTTGACATTTGCATCGCAGTGCGTTTAGATTACAATAATAAATGCGTACACGACGTTTTAAAATCATACGAACTCGACTAACAGAACGGAGGGGTTTGAAAAAAAAAATGTCGATTTTGATTTTGATTTTGATTTATAACGGGGCATATTATAATATTGCATAAAAAAAACGTTTATTCGTTGCAACTTAAATTTATTTTTAATATTACATGCCTACATAATACATATAACTATACTATAGATATAATGCAGTATGCGTTTAGCGAAAAATTACATAAAATATAAGTTGTGAGAATTATTGAGAATGTGTTTCGATAGAGCTGAAGAATACTTACACGTGTAATGTTCGACTCCGCTGTATACTTATGTATTATATTGTTACATAATTTCCAGACCACGGTAATTAACCTAACCACAGTTGATGGTGACAATAAAATATAATATATATAATTACGATAGGTAACTATTGCGATTTCGTCTATATACGTATACAATATAACACTAGTTGAAATGCGCTTCTTATTTTTGCGGTTGTCTTATATTATTATAAAATATTACTTGTATATAATATAGCGACCACAAAGATATTCGGCTACCTATTACGACTATACCGACCGCAATAAATAAAATCTGAAAAAAAAAACCGATCGACCGCAATATAAAATCATAGACGACGTACTATGTTATATTATATTATTAAAATAATAATAATATACGTATTACGTTTGTTAAAAATCCAATAAACGAAAGAATGAAAAAAACGCAATTATATACAAAACATTCGTCGCCGTATCGTGTGTAAATTGCCTTATACATACTTACATTGCACATGGAAAAAGTAGATGTATATACCTGTATTATTATATTGTTAAAGTATCTTCGTGGTTGCGTAATAATAGCGGTTGCGGTTCGCAACGGTTAATATATCTACCTTATTATATATATATTGTTACGTGATGATAATATCGCCCTGGTGTCTTCTCGGAAAATTGCTATGGCTATAATAATAATCTTATGTCGATATATAATATACACTTTTTACATATTAATAACATTTAATATAATTTCATTTTATGTTTAATTTTCGAAATTATTTAATATAATGTTATATAATTTAAGCTTTGTAGTAATAACAATAATTATTCGAAGAAATAAAAATAATTTCAACTTTATCATATATATATAGGTATAAAAAATTATGCCTATATAATATCGCGCGTATTTCTAATTTTCACATTAAAATAACTTTTCCGCACGACGACGAGAGAACTCTTCAAAATTTATTGTGAACATTTTATTTTTATTTCTTTTACATTAAAAATATGTGAAAAACGTCACTATATACGTAGTATATATAAGAAATGAAATTATTGTGATGTAATATTCTTCTGTAATTGAGATTATATTTAGAAACGCTGCTACGAGTATATTTATCCTTTTTTTTAAAACTAATATTATTTATTTATTATTATATTTTTGTTGAAAATTGTTTTAATATAAAAAAAAAAAGCAAGGGACGGGGTACTGATGTGGTAAGGATATAGGTGTAAAGAGAATAGTGTTAAATTTTGATCAACATTTAAATGCAATGATAAATCATTACATCACATTTGTGAAAAGGATTTTGAGCGAAGTTCATCAGATATTACATGTATTAACTAAAATTTTTACTTTTATCATTTTCTATGTTCAATATAAAGAATTTATCATAAAACCCCTGAATTAATCACCTAAATACCTGAATCTGACAGTATAATGTATAATGCTCAGAATCGTTTTTCGAATGTAATAATTTATATCATTGCATTCAATCAAAATTTAATCAAAATTCAACATTATTATCTTTACACCTGTATTCCTCCCACACCAGTATACCTCCCTTGCTTTTTATACTTTAAACGGCTACAAAAAAAAAAAAAAAAAAAAAAAAAAAAAAAATCGTAAATGTAATAAATCACAATTAATTGGAACTGAGTTAAGTAAAATGTATTTGAGCTTTAATAAATTTTTCAAAATTTTTTGTCAATTTTATTTTATATTATTGTAAAATATTGAAATATAATAATAAGAATCCATATAAATAGGTACTTTAAATATTGATTTTACTCAAGTTTCAACTAAAATACCTATAAAATGTTGAGATATAAAATTTTTCTTATATTTTGGAAATACGTTAAGATATAATTATATCAGTATGATTTAATAAAATTTTCAATGTATTTAAAAAAATTTTGTTTTTTTTTTATTAATTATTATTGTTAAAGTATTGAAAAATATTAAAAATAATACTTATATGATGGATTCTAAATTCTAATATTTTCTATTATAAAGAATTGAGCCATGGGATTTTTCTAATATTTTGATACCATGTTAAATAATATGTGAGTATACTTCAGAAAAATTTTCAAACCTTAATAACCAAAATTGCTGATTTCATCAACATTATATACATAAATATGAAAATTTCTGGAAATATTCAAAGTTCGATATTTTTTATAAAATTGAAAGCAATTATTCCAAAATTGAATCACATATATACAGTACCTATATGAACACCCAAACAAATTGTCAAGTCTTTAAGTTCAAAATTGAAGCCTGAGTTTTCGTGAAAAATGTCGAATTTCATCATTTTGTGGTAGTTTTTCCTATCGATTGGGTCAATTTCCAAAAAATAACCTAAATATAGTATCAAGTACATTCACTTTCCAACCGGTAACATATGCTGTTCGTGAAAATCAAAACATTATTTCGGGTAAAAAAGTGTCTTCAAACATAAAAACAAAAACAAAAACACATCATTGTAAAACCAATAGACTATTCGCTTCGCTCAAAATGTAAAACAACGAATTATGTTTAAATAATAATTATAATGTCTATTAATATCAGTTTATTTAATTAATAAGTAAATATTGAAATAGATTTTAAAATATACGTTTATATATTAGAAAAAATTTACAAGAATAAATCTAAATATTATTAAATATCAAGGTACTTCGTTTTTCCTTATATAATTGGAATAAAATACGCAGTATATATACGAATATAAATCAAAAACCATCTCGTCAATAAATACATAAATTTCGTTATTAATTATATATAATTATTGTCCATATATTATTATATACTGATCATATTAATTATAATTATAAAAATAATGCATGGAAAACGTAATATTTTACATTTTTTGTTAACAAGAATTTTTATCACCTTGTATCTATATATGTATTATGTATATTCATTTCGTCCATGGTGTTTACATATAAATACATTGCACGAGTTTATCGAAATATTTATTGATAAATGATAATATAATATACTTGAAATATCTCTGGTATAATATATGGAACAGTGTAACACGTAATCGTCTTTGGATGACGAATCTTCAATTGCTAATTAGTATTATAACGATTCAAATAAGACTAATTATATTGAACGGATTTCAGCGATACATTTGTATGTTATATATCGCACATTTACGTGTGTAGTATAGAGTGTTGTAGAGGAATGAAGTTAAAAAAACTCATCTTAAATTCAAACCTATATGTAATAATATAATTTAAATAATTATACACAGGCCGATTCATTAAACATACGCTCGTCTAAAATTTTTGAAGTTTTATACGTACACTTTTAATTTGTGTATTTTTTTATATATCTTTCCTAATTTTTTAACACTATACGTTACATTTTATATTACGTCTTATTAGTATATAAGATAGTTAAATCTAATAAATCCCTATGTGAATTATCGATAGGGAAATATGAATAATTAAACATTATTTGACCTCTTGGGCGAAAAAGATTTTTTTCTATTTGTATTTCAAATTGTATATTATACTTATATAATATATATATAGACAGGTACTTAATTGAAGAAATATTGATTTGAGAGTCAAAGATATTATGTTGCACATAAATAAATGTGATAAAATCATTAATTTTTCGTATACACGTGTTCTTTTTTTGAATATTCGATAATAAATTTACATATTTTTGGATATGATTTTTCTATTTTAATTTTTAATGTGATTGATTTTCGGATTATGAAACGTTATTTTATCGTTACGTTTATCGTACGTATACAAGTAAATAATTAGTAAACGGCCAAAAGCACGAATCATACAAGCTAATTAATTTATTATCTCGAAGAAACTAACGTGTATAATAAATACTTTTGTTCGTTATTTTACATGGCATGCGCCTATATATTATAACATGGAAAAAATAATATTATTATTATTATTATTATTATAAACCTATACCCAAACGAATATCACGGAATTTCGAAATACACGCGAGCCTTGGGAATGAGTCGAATTGACCCAAATTACGGGAGAGGCGATGTGAAAATGGCAATATACAAGCACGTTGCGGCCTTGTGAACGTATACCGGAGCCGTGCCGACGACGCACGACAGACGGGGGAATCTGTGGCTTGTGACGTCGACGATATTATAACTGTGCGCATGACCAGCCGAGCGCTAACAATAATAATATTAATTATATAATTATTATAATTATTATTATTATTATTTTATATATATTATGATATTGTCCACACGGCGGTTAATCTTATGTCTGCCTTCTAGAACTCGAAAAACTGACCATAGTATTAATTAGTTTGCTCGAGCATGCACAGACGTGAATTTAGCTGAAACATCATCTTCAATATATCACTCTAATTTATTTTTTATAATTATGGATCTAGATCCGAAATCATAATCCAAAGAATATAACAATGTATTAACGATGTTGTTCGTAGGCGTGTAATTTTAATTTTCGGAAATATTTTCGATCGCCATATACTTAATAACCACAACTATTGAACTATACCGTACATAGCTGTCATTTTTTACCACGAATGAATCCTAAATCACAACCAACAACCGCAAACACGCACACACACTACTCGTCTTTGTACGCCGATCGTGAACTTATTTTAACGATTGTAATGTATTATAAATACAAACGGACGGGTAAAAAATAAATTTTTATTCCGGCAGTATAATTTATCATTATTATATACATGATTTTTTCCGATCACATCTATCGAAGAATTTTCTGACGGACTATACACGCGTTTGCCACTCGATTTCCGAGCGTATTTAAACGCGAATAATTTAAATATTCCGTTCCCAAAACCGTCTATGTCCGTAATACTAAAACGAAATAAATTATATTTTTGTTTTCGAACGTCGCGCACTTAAAACTCAACTGAGTGTCCTAAACCATGGAAAATAATAACGATAAGTTTCGAGTGCTGGAAAGGACTGGCCGATTTGACGGACGGCGTCTTGTTGATCGACTCGCACGTATGCCGAATTCGAAGCGTGATTAAACAAACACTTCAGTTTGCATATTATTATTATTATTATTATTATTATTATTATTATTATTATTATTATTATTAT
>JAIUCT010000028.1:409224-453682 GCA_021307375.1 Tetraneura akinire
ATTATTATTATTATTATTATTATTATTATTATTATTATTATTATTATCATCATCATCATTATTCATTATTATCTTTATATCAATACAATATTGACGGATGATTGATGGATAAACGACGATTAAAATGTTAATGCATATCATTATATTATTTAACAACGGTCCCATATAATATAATATTAATATAGATTATGTAATCCCAAAAAAATATAATTTATTGCATATTATTATTTATATTTACAGTGTAAAAGAAATTATAATTTTTATTGTTCACGTGCGCGCACTTCCATATTATTATCATCGTCGTTAGTCGTTACATGTACGTTCAAAATGATTCCATTAGTAGGTATATTGTATAACTCATTTTTGTTTCTTCTCGGACGTGAAAAAAAATAAAATAAAATAAAAATTATTCGGAATGCTCTTCGAATAATATAGTATTTATATTTTATTTCATTACTGATATATTGATATTCTCACCGTGTCCACTAAACAACAGACTGATGGTAAAACAAGGCCATATATAGGTTATACTGATTATGTATTTCTTAGGTAGTTTTTTTTCTGTTTTTTTTTTTTTTTTTTTTGTCTAAGGACACTCTAATAAGTCAAAACATTCAAAAACACACGAGTGTATTTTTTTTTCTTTAGTACGGTTTGAATATAAACATCATCATAAATTAATTCTCCGAAAATCTCTATAATAGAAAAATTCACCACTATATAATATGCATGCTCGAACGCATCGTATCATCATAGTCGACAACCGTAATTTATTATTATATAATAATATTATTTTTTTAAATTTTCAGTTATAATATTTAACCCATTTACCTATTTTTTTTTTTTACAAAAAAATTTTATTGGCTCTGCAATTCTTCGAGCGTTATATACATTCTAAAATAATATAATAAACATGACGTATACCTAACGTAACCTAACCTACTCGTATATTCTATCAATAAACGATAATATCGCGATGAATAAATTACGATTCGTCTTCGAATGGTTAATTAAAAAATTAATTTCCTGCTGTATGTTTTTTGGTCGAAACTCGACTCGTACGTAAAGGTTATTTGAAATGACCCACAGTACAGTTGTTGTTTTCGTGCTTAAAGATTATCATTTATTTTTTTATTTTTTTTTTTTTTAAGTTTTTCGATCGCCACGAACAACCGCGATGGTTGGTTCGCGTTCCGTGAACATCGCGTTTCTTTCGCTTAATTATAAGAAGTCGCAGCGGTGATAATAATTTGACGCACGTGCGTTTTTAAATAAATATGACATAGACAACTAAAATATAATAACATATACTTGAACAGTGAAATTAATTACATTAAATGTCTTGAAATAAAGAGTTCAACGGGAAATGGTCGATTAAACGAATAATATGTATTATAATAGCAATAGGTATAAACAAAAAAATACATGGGGAAAAAACACACAGGCGTACTCTTTATATAATAATATTATTGTAATATATACAACGTATTTCAATGTTGTCACTTTGACAGGGAAAGTGTGAATTTTATTATTAATATCATTTTGGCGTGAATTAAAAATATTTTCGTTGATATCATCTTTAATTATAACGTCGAATGGATTGACGTAAGCCAATCACTGCACTATACTGCAGCGTTAATTATGGAAATTTTTATCAGTGTCCATTTTGATTTATTCTACTCTGTGTGTACTATATTATACGTTATCATATCACACGCCATATACTATAATCATTTTCGTATCGAAAAATAAATTATTTAAATTACTTACGTTTTTAGAAATTAAATAATATGACGTATTTAACGGACAAACTCCGTTTTTTTTCTTATTTTTACATTATATAATATATTTTCGTTGTATCATTATATTTGTTTGTCATCCTTTTTATAAAAAGACAAAAATGTCTTATGGTCCATTTCTCATTGTTGATTCAATTCGATTTTATCGAAATATATTTGTCATATTATAATTGTTATTATTTATTTTATGCGTTTAAATTAATCGTATTGGTTTACTTATATAAATGTTTAATTACGCCATTTATCAGCAATATAATTTGTCGTTTGCTTTAATTGTTTTTTTGATAATTTATACATGAACCGTATATGCACGTAATATTAATTATATACACACATATATAGTTCTTTTCACATTTCGCAAAAAAATAGGGAAAAAAAACTTTTTAATAATAATAATGCGCAATACAGCATTAAAACTTGGTATAAATAATGTATACACACTGTTATAGTCGTCGATATTACGCGTAATTAATTTACGGTGGATGACATTGGACGTTAACTGTTTAAAATAACCGGTGTACAAAATACGCGCGCGGACGGCTCGCTGAAAGTCGATGGCGTCAAATTTTTTTATACTGCGATTGCAGCGTTAATCGCAATCATAAATCGAGACACTCTTTTCAATTAATAATATTGTTTTAGAACAACGTGCGTGATTTCAATATAATTATTTTTTTTTATATAAAGAACATTGAAAAATTACGAAAACAATATAAAATTATTATTATCGTACAATAATTTATAGACTATTATAATTTAATGGTATAAAATGCGTCGGAGTATCCGCTTCCACGATATCTTATTATACATAATAATATATAGGTACGAACGCAAATATTAATATTGAACTGTTTTCCCTATATACAAATTCCAAATTATTTAATTTTTTATTTTAAAACTTAAAAATCTAGTTTCGAAAAATTGCCAAGGTGCAGTAGTGCGTATACTCTCGTACTTTAAATAGGTACCAATACCATAAATTAAAATAATTTATAACAATATAATTATTATAACAGTACGCCGCCTACTGCCTAGTTCTGTGTTAAGAAGACAATTTTTTTTTTTTCATAAACTTAGTATGATAATAACATAATATTATTGCTTGATTATAAGAAATGATCGAAATTATTTATCATTACAAACTTACAAATAAAATAACGAAAGATTATTATTTATGAATAATTTCCATTGTTTTTGTAACGTGAAATTCTGGTCGTCATATTATAAATATTATATAGGTTATAGGTACCTATGTATAAATATACATATTATATATATATAATTAATATGCCACAGGTTGTTTGCGTATAATATATTATTTTTGATTAGTAGGTAGTAAATAATTTAAAGTTCATTTGTACCACGTGCGACGTGCATTTACCACGTCATAATATTATAAAAAAATACCAGTTATGTCTTATGTCGTATTACATACGTATCGTGAAGATTTATTGTTTATCGTTTATTATCCCGGCACGTAATAAGTAGGTACTTCCGATATTATTGAAATGCGGTTTGCGGACGTGATTCATAATAATTATCATAAACCACCTTACACCGAACACAGCTGGTTCGCGTTTATTACCTAGGCATGAAACAAGATGTTTTCAATTACCAATAGTTTATGCATTAACATTGACATTTAACACTCTGACTCACTGTGATACAATAATAATAAAATAATATTATGATATTACGTGAATTGAGACCAAGTTTCGAAAACAAAATATATTATAAATTATAATAATATAATAATGTATTAATAATGTGTATATTAAATAATTTTTTATTATATAAAACAACTGCTGCCAGACGACGATTTATATTACTTATTGGTTAATATTATTATTTTTCAAAATTGACCATATATGATAGGAAAAACTACCAAAAAATAACAAAAATACCTTTTTTTTTCACAAAAACTGAAATTTTAACAAAATTTCTTTTAATATATTTTAAATTAACTCAGACAATATTGAACTTAAAGACTTGAAAATTTTGGACGTTAACTTAAATAACTAAAATATACGTGAAATTTTTTTAGAACGGTTACGTAATACGTTTATTATTTGAGGAAATACAACATTATGAATATTTATTGAAATTCTCGTTTTTATGTATATAGTATTTGATAAAATTGACAATTTTTGGTTTTAAGGTCTGATAATTTTACTGAAATATAATAACATATTACTTAACATGTTACCAAAAACTTAGAAGAATCGCAATTCTCAATTTTTTTTCTAAGTTGTTTAATTGTCAATTGATATTATTAGTGTAATCTAATATTTAAGAATCCATATAACTATATAAGGATTGTTCTTATTATTTCTTAATATTTTTATAATATGTATTTATTTGTTAAAATTTTAATAAAATCGCTATTTATAGTATTTATATGGATTCTTTTTATTATTTCTCAATATTTTACAGTAATGTCAAATAAAATAGATACAAATTTTGAAAACTTTTTTAAAATTATATTAAAACTCAAATACCTATTTATTTTGATTGCTTAACTAAGTTCCAAATTATTGTGTACATTACAATTATTATAATTTTTTTTTATAGTTGTTTAAAGTATAAAAAGAAGAGCTGTGGATGGGGTACAGGTGTAAAAAGGATAGTGTTGAATTAAAATTAAAATCTGAATGCAATAATAAACCATCGCAACCATTTTGAACGAAGTTCTGTCAGATATGGGCATTTAAGAAATCCGTTTAGGGATTTTATGGGCATTTATATTGAACTAAGAGACTTGTAATTTTTTTGGATGTTCATATAATGTTTTAATATATGTGATAAAATTTTGGAACTCTTAGGTTGAAATTTAATATAAATAATAAGTATCTAAATTAGTTATAATATATATTTAATGAAGGTGTAAAAATTTTAATCAATACATCTATATAATCTGATTGAACTTCGCCTAAAATCGTTTTTCGAATGCAATGATTTATCATTGCATTTAAATGTTTATCAAAATTCAACACTATCCTCTTTACACGTGTATCCCTTCTACAACAGTATTAGCTCTTCTTTTTTAGTTTACATATATTATCCACTTATTATGATACTCGTAATTATTAAAATTTATACTTTTATAGTAATCATAATTTATTATACCCTCAAACTAAAAAGCAATGATAGAAATTTTGTATAATTTTAAGATTTTTCTGCAAACTATATAATATAAATATATAAGACGTAGATCAATACTCGTGGTTGTGTTTCCAATGAATGTATAATAATAATAAAAATTAATTCCATTAAATATTTGGATATCCCTCGGCTTATTTAAACCCAAATCGACCGTTGAAATTACAACATAGCTTATAAATTTTATAAATTATTATATTTATAATAATATATAGTTATATAAAGTTATAAGTATATAAGTTATAACACTTTGTACATGGTTACTTGAATATATAAACCAATTAACCCTTAGTCCTTACAAAGTGATAACTGCGTACCTACTTGTGTATTATTACGAATAACACGTTTTCATAATAGAATTTACGCGGGAAAACTACGACCCCTCGGTGGGGACAAAATCAAATAAAAAGTAGATATAGTTAATACGTAAATGGAATAGAATAATGTTTTAGATGCTCTGCGCACCGATGGCAATTTATTACAAATTATTGTATTTTTTTATTATTGTAATTGTATACCAGGTGGATTTTATAGTATAATGTATAAATAGTATATTGTGCATTTGTGCGTGATTATGGGCAGATGTTAAATAATAATATTTATTATTTTTTTTTTTTAAAAAAAATAACGATAATAATAATTAACGTTTAATAATACACGTTTGAAATCAAAACGCGTGTAATTTTTTTTTTTTTATAAGAATTGCGTTATAGGTTTTAAAAAAAATTAAATACTTACATATTATATATTATAATATTATGGGTAGTTAATGTGTATGTTTGTGCAATTGAAAACAATTTAAATCTGGAGTATGTCATGGTCAAATATGTATTGCTATTTATATATATATATTCACTTAATATACATACCTTTACATTATTGTAATATAATATAAATAAATGGAAAAAAAAAAAATTTACTTATACGCTACACGGAACGGACAATGGCCAACAATAAAAATACCAAGTAGTAAATCATGTGTTTTACCACTCTATTATAA
This sequence comes from Tetraneura akinire, assembly GCA_021307375.1. Lineage (NCBI taxonomy): Eukaryota > Metazoa > Arthropoda > Insecta > Hemiptera > Aphididae > Tetraneura > Tetraneura akinire. The sequence goes on from JAIUCT010000028.1 coordinate 415,183, forward strand.
TAATAAATTAATAACATATTGAGATCGTAAATAATAATAATAATAATTTATAAATAAATAAAACGCTCACCTTACGATTTAAACGTGGGCAATAATCCGTCTGCAGCCGTACACGTTTTACGTGAGTTATTATTTTATTTTTATTTTTTTTTTCAATTATGTACTTATTTAGTTATTTGTGGTGTGCATAATATATAGGTAATAATATCTGATGTCTGAAACAATGCAATTTTATAATAACGCGATAATAATAATATTATAACCTTTAACAATTACATAATATTTGTTTATCGTCTATCGAATATTCGAATTCCAATAGAATTTATTATTCTTGTAAAGATTTATGACTATCTGCAGATTATAAATATATCTGATTTCTGAATATTCGTAAATTAATAATAATATATTAATATGTATATAAATCCTATGGATAAAAAATTAAAAATACGAAACGCGCGCACTCCCAATTACTTATTAATTATCATAATAGTATATTATAATATAATTATGTAAAGTACATTTTTTTTTTTATGTAAAATTTACATTGTGTACTTATATGTAATTATATACCAATATAGCAATACCGCGGTATACAAAACGAAAAAAACTGTTAAATATTGAAGATAAGTATATTACGTATAGAGACCATACGATTATAATATAATAATATTAATAATATCTTTTTTATAGCAAAAATATGTAAGGTAAAAATAAAAACGACATATTATACTTTTAAGTTTTATTATAACAAGATATTATGATACTATGATAGATGTAAAGTGTAATATACATATTATTGATATTTTTCTAACCAACTATGTTATCTTATAGTAATTGACATTTAATCGAGTTTATTTAAATATGATTATATTATAATCTATCGTTCTAACCATTATAATGTTACCGGAAGAGATGATAAAAATAATTCGAATAACGTTGATATTTCCTATAACTATATTGTCAACAGTGACTGCGGGAATTATTAAGCGAAGTCAGTTTACGTAATATTTTTTAATTTAATACCTATGTGTTTTTCATAATAATATATTAATTACAGTTTTTTATCTTATTTTATTCAATTATTAACACTTTCTTTAAATGGTCATCATTTGTAGGTTGAACTTGCAATTATGTGATATTTGCACATTGCACCCCGCCCATGCTTAATTTAAAAAAAAATCGTACATTTTATAAATGTAAGTAATAATATGAAGTATATTATGTTTTATGTACTCGTATATAAATTTATAATAAGTATAATATATACGAATACAAGTTTTAAAAATATTATATAGTTTTATACTTTCAATAAAAACAAATTAAAAATGGCTACTTTTGTTTTTTGTGGTATCCAGTATTCCAGTATGAAATATACATATTTTATTCTATATTTATATAGACATTTTTACGAGTTTATTTTTTTATCCAGTGGATAATAAAACAATATTATTTTTTAATAACATATAAAAATATGTAACATTTTTTCGAAATCTCTACAGTATTTACATATTTTTTTTTTTTTTTTTTTTTATCTTGTTTCAATTGAATATCATTATAATATTGTAATATTACTCAATCACAGTTGTATTTCAAATTTTTATAATAAGTATATGAATCGTGTGCAATATCTAACCACAATTTTATTAATAATTAGTAAGGCTAAGTAACTAAGTAACTATAGTAGCAGGTTATGTTAAAAAACAAGAAAACATATTAAGTAAACCGATTTTATTTACTTATTAAAATAATAAATACAAATAAAAACTATTAGAATTATTTAATAATTTTTATTACTTTGTTATTTTGTTGCTGATATTAGAGATTAAATAATTATAATATCCTTATAAACGTTTTTTATAGCACAATTTAATTTCTTAAAATTTTATTGTTTTGTGTAATTTTTTATATAAAGACAAAAGACATTTAAATTCGTATGTTGTAGCTACATATACGAGTAATAATTTAATTTGATTTTTATATACCTATTAATAAACAATAAATTGTATCTATATGTCTATATTATATATATATATATTATTTTGTACTTCGTGTAAATTAAAAGTCATATTTTTGCATTAGTTAAATAATATACAATTTATTTTGTATTTTTTACACATATTATACTATTCGTATACGTACCAACGAAATATATGTAAACATTTGATATATTTATAATATATACGTATTACAAATTATAACATTATTTTAATATATTTATATAATATTGATAAGAAATGAAATTGTATACCTTTTATATAATGATTGTATTATTTATACAATTGAATAAAAAGTATAAGTTTCATTTTTTTAACAATGACTCCATAATATTAATTAGGTAGGTATTTTAGAATAATTTTATCAGTATATTTGTAATATATTTACTTCAATTTCTTTTTGATATTGTTATATTATTTGCGATTTGTAATTTCTCCACTTTTAGAAAATGCATATATATTATATATATCTACTTCTTCGTAGTGATAACGATTTATAAATATTATATTATACATTTTCATAAACCTCTGAACCCATAAATATTTGAAATATTGTAATTAATTAATTCAATTTTTAATTGGAGAAAGCTTTTTTATAATTTTGAAATTTAGTTTAGTTTATAATTTTATAATTGGATAATACACATTATTATTTTATTGAAATGCTTATACATGATTAATTCTTTTCTTTTGTTGCTAATATTATTGTGTAATTATTATTATTTTCTTTTACTTATATTTATTGCAGTAGCCAGTAATTACAATTTTCATTGTGTACCTACTATACTTGCTATATTTATTATATTCATCATATTATATTTTTTTATTAATAACATTCATTCATTCATTAAGAAAAAACCATTATTCATAATTATATTTAATAAACTATACGATTAATTAATTACGTTAATAAAATAACATCACAAAAAATAAATAACTACATAAAATGTACTATCTCAGACTTGAAATTTTGTACTCGTGCGAACTATTTTTTTTGTATATAACCCATATAAAAAACTGCCAGTTTCATGAACTGTGCTAATTTACTTATTTTCGTATATTAATAAAATTATTTAAATGTTATCCATGTCATTTTAATTATTGCATTCAATTAAAATAAATTATTTTTGATATATACAAAAATTTTAAAACAATTAAATATTATATTTATATATTATTTGTATCTACCTAATTACATTTGCTACGCGTTTATTATTATTTTAAACTATATACTTATTAATTTTAAAAAACAAATTAAATTAATATTATTTTTACACATTTATGATAATATTAATATTGGTCGAGTTTAAGAAATTGTAAAATGTAACATAATATATTGCACATTAATTATTGTTTTAATATTGGTATAATATAATACATATTATGTTGTAATTATAAATTATAATATATATTATGTGTGTAATAATTTTGTCTTTTAAAAAAATTACAAAAGTATATTATACCGATAAACAAAGTAATAAGATCAAATACCATATACAGGTATGCATCATAATATAACAATTATCTCATAAAATATTATAATATTGACTTTATTTTACAAAAATTTCAATACTACGAATTATTAATGTAGTATATTATAGCATGTTTTTTAAAACTAATCGTCATACATTTTATTATATTTAATATTATAATTCATATTTTTCTGAACAGAACTGGGCTACACAAAATTATGCGATAACACCAAAAGAGAATACAATAATAATACGTGAACGAGTAAAACAAACAAAAGTATACTTATTATATTTTCTTTTAATTATTATACCAAACGTGGTCTGTTGGTCAGACCTATACTGACCCGTAAACGCGCTTCGTGTCCTGGGAACCGCGATGATTATATGAACGACGGCGTTGGAATTTCGCACATTGTTATTATAATAAATGTGTCTTCAATGACCAGACAACATAATAACGTATACCCATTGGCTATATTTATAATGCTTAATTTGATTTGTATATAATAAATGACGTGCGTTTTACGAAAAACAAAGATATACAATTATATATTGGAGAGATCGCTAGTTATAAATTATAATAATAAATATAAATATTTGATATAGGTACTTCCTACCTCACTAAACTTATTTCTTCGGATATCGACGCTCCAACACTTCCCTCATTAATTAATTTTAGAGTGCCTACGCGTTTTACTCGCAACTCGATGTATAATGAACCTATAAATCGCATGATGAGAATAGCAAATGAGGATCACCACTCTATTAATATATAAGTTAATTTAGTTTATAATTATTATTTAAAACTGTATCTAATTATTTGTCGTATTGTGAATATTGTTATATTATCATGTTATATGTACCCGTTTTACTTGGGCGCAAGCCCGTTAATATGTAAAATAAATAAATATATAAATATATCATAGTATTTATGTGTTTGTTAAATAATAATAATAATAGTGGGAGTGAAAAGTTTCACGATGGGTTTTTAAAAACGGAAGACAGTGATGGTAAAAAAATTAATATAATATTTTATTACAATATGGTATACGCGGAGTGTATATGTTACGGTCAAAGTATACAATTTGGGCATTTTATATATTGTCCGGACATTTTATACAATGCCCTTCGTATATTGGGCAATATAGAAAACGGATGAGATGATTTAATGAATAATGATAAATCGTAAAACATAGTTAAAATAAAGTCAAATTATTATCTGTCACTAGTTTTTTTGTTCTTATCGTATTTTTACAATGGGGATGTCTCACATATTATACGCGTGTACGTGACATAATATATTACCTATAACTATATTTACTGATTTATAAGTTATATTATTATATGTAGTTGTAGTGCTTATCATGCAGTGCCACAATCGGCCTTTTACCTATTCTCAAAAATAAACTATTATTTAGTAACCGCGAATCGTTTGTATAGTACAGGTTAATAATTGATTCAGTGCGTAACTAATTATTCGAATATGGAAAAGTTTAATGAAGATTTAAACAATTTATTAAAAAAAAAAGGTTCAAATACTTCATTTTTTACCAAATTAAAATATGATCAATTTATAATAATTTGACTTTATTTTAACTATGTTTTACGATTTATCATTATTCATTAAATCATCTCATCCGTTTTCTATATTGCCCAATATACGAAGGGCATTGTATAAAATGTCCGGACATTTATGCCCAAATTGTATACTTTGCCCGTAACATATATATTTAAATTATTACTTTGTATTATGTTTACGCGTATATACCTAATATGAATTTACATAGTATAGTAAATATAAAATAAATAATAATGTCCCCCTAAATCGATTTACATTAGGTATGTATATTTTATTTTATATTTTAATAATAATTTTATAAGTATTATTTTTATATTTTACGAAAACTCAGGAAATATTGAACTTGAGACTTGATAATTTTTGATGTTCACATTGATACTATATATAGGTATACCTGATAAAATTTTAGAAGGTTACGTTTATTATTAGAGAGAATATAACATTTTTATTATCTCCTAAAATTCTCATTTGTATCTTTATATAACGTTTAGTTATATTAAATAATATTATATAATCGTTAAAAAATGGGTATTAATTCTTACACTTTACAATTTACAAACGTCCATCGCGTAAATCGTACGATACACTTATTAATTTATTATTACTAAAATAATAATTTATTATTGTTCCTATGTGTTTTCTGCTTTCTCCGAATTGATCGCTTTTTCCTGATGACCTTGACGGCGACTGGCACGCGATCTCGGGACACCCTGCCCCACACGTTGTTATCATATAATATATGTACGACGTACGTACATAACATAATAATATGTTTTTATTATTACCAATTTTACGTAATATTCCAACAAACGCAAATTACACAATTTTTTACTGTATTAATATTATTATTATTTCTATCATTGTCGCGGTTGTCTTTGTACGTCTATTTCCACCACAGCACCGTGTATGCGTTTTAGATTCCATTCTCCCGCTTACAACGATTGACAGTTAAAATGAAGATATTGATTTTTTCATCAGTATTTATCACCCTTTGAAAACTGTTTTTTTAATATTTATTTTTTCCGGACAGAGGTCTAACATTTGTATTTCCAAGACCTTAATAGTCTTAAGACTCGATCCTCACCGACCCTCGCCTTATTCTTTTTCATAGTTCTTATATTATATGGAGAGTCTGTTTTTAATTCACAAACTGTGACAGTGTGACGGAGGTATTATAAACAATATTTATTTAATTTCAAAATATACTCGTATTATTAATTATTAATGTAGAATGTAAATTTATATATTATTGAGCACAAGGCACGTTTACAAAGAGTTAAGAGGGGTTATAGGGCTTCAACCCCCTCCCCCTGAAAATTTTATTTTTTGTACGATGCCTGTTGATTATCTACAAAATATAAAAAATATCTTCGAGGGTTCGAGTTTAATAAATTAATACATGGTTTTTAAAATATACCATCGAGAAAAACATTGCTTTTTAAAACCACTGCAACGCACATATATTTTTAAATAATTTATTATATTAAAATACTTAAATACATCAAGTATTCAAATACATTATATTTCGTGAAAATCGGAGCAATATTTCTAGTCGAAAAAGTATCTTCAGACATAAAAAAAAAATACATATCATGTAAAACCAAAACATACAGATTATTGGATCAAATACAATTTGAATATTAAATAAATAGTACCTAAACAGTTGATTATTTAAATATTTATAGTAAATAATAAGAATAATGGCTAATTATTTTAGTTTGAACTTTGAATAATTTATATTTATATTTAATATAGGTACTTAGTATTAGTTATTACTAGTACATAACAAAAAACACGGCCAATGAGGGCTTTAGCCCCAAATCCCCCTGGCTACGCCACTGATATACTATACTATTATAGCGTGTTTGCATCTATTATTTTCTAATAATAAATGGTGTATACTGTATACTGTATACACTTATACAATGTTATAAAAATATATTATATTATTCAATAATTTCGTTGTTAGGTTGCTCGTACAAATAATATTATGCATTTTAAGTTTAAACTAGTATTGTTTTACATTTAAATGCGACATATTGTATACAAAATAAAAATATATAATGTAAATGTAATAATTATATAACAATAAAAATAAAGTGATGGAACGTTTAAGACGAGCAACTATTTTTTTTGAAAACCGGTACCCACCTGCCATATACACGCGTCTCAAATTATTACCAACGTAAATAAATAATAATGCCTTATGGGTTATGGCTTATCTTATACAATATAATATAATAATATAATATATTATGAATATTAATAGTACAATATATATTTTATTTTATTTTTATCAAAGTAATAAAATATTAATGACACAACGACAAAGGCTTATCTATACATTTTATTAAAAAAAACGACAAATAATGAAATACACTATTATAGTATATGAGTTACATAATCGTCACAAAATTCCACAATTTAAAATTTTAATATTACAATAATATACTTAATAGTATCACTGGCGTAGCCAGAAATGTGTGAAGGGGTTATTAAATAAATATTCATATACATATTATACAGTTTTACATGCTTAAAATACACTATTACCATATATACACATACGAGTATAAATCTCTGGCTTGGTGCAAGAAAGGCCAATGTCACATTTTGACGAAATTGGGATTATTTGACCAATGTTATTTTTTTAAATTATATTTAAGGTAGTAAAAGGGCCAATGTCTAAAACGAAGTGTGACCAACATTAAAACTAAGATTGGCCATTTTAATTTTTGTTATTGAATATAATAATTATTTTGAAAAAAGGGCTTATCATTACAATTCCTGAACATTATCAAAATATGACATTGGCCTTTCTTGCACCAAGCCACAGAAATATATATTTATATATAAGGTCAAAGGAGAAGGGTTAAAACCTTTAAACCCCCTTGGCTACGCCATTGATTAGTATTAAATATCACTAATAAGAATAACCAATCAATCAATCAATTTTGGTATACCCGTGTATTCTTAAACATAATAATATAAACTCGGGAATCATTATACCTAAATTTTTATTATCTATAAAATTATAAATTTATTGTATTCTTAAATTAAGTTTTAGCATAGCACAACTTTATTATAATCGCTTGTTTGTTTACGAAAACGCGTTATCATCCAAGATCTATAAGCTAATAAAGCTATAGGCTATAAGTATAAAATGTAGTAATGCACAATAAATTAGTATTATTTTTTAGTTTTTTTATTAGCAGCCACCTATACGTCTTAAGGTAATCCAATCTCAAAATACTAAGATAATAAGATATGATATAAGGAATAAGAATTTTTTTTCTATTTATGTGTACGTCTATGACCTGCGCGTGTTACATGTCAAACGCTTTTTTTTTTTTTTTGCTAATAGGTAATAAATTATTAATTATAATTCGTTGAACAATTAATTTTAAAAATGCTATACTACGTTTATACTTATTGAATATTATTGTCTATATATTCGACAATAATTAGTGTTTTTTTTTTTATAGGTGTTACCAATTTTAATCCCATAAATTCAGGGCCGTTCCTCGGACGAATATATAACTCGGGAAAAAATAAAAAAAAGGGGTCATTTGACGTTTTTGTACAAAACGCACTCACTTTTTACAATGCGAAACTATAAATACCTAATATAATATTAAATAACATGCACAATAATATAACCATCATTTATTTATTTACTACAGTGGCGTATTTTGAACAAAAATTCTGGGAGGGGAGTTCAAACTTTTTCCCCTATATATTAATCAATAAATTATAAATTAACTTCGTAAATAAGAATAACAAATTAACAAAAGATGAGCTGATACTCCTGCCGCACAGGATACAGGTGTGCGAATCATAGCGTTTAATTTTAATTCGAATTTGAATGCAATGATAAACCATTGCATTCGTAAAAACGATTCTGAGCGAAGTTCAGTCAGATTATAATTTTCGTTTGAACTAAAAATATCAACTTAAAACAGCTATAAAAGAAAATTGAGATTAGGGATTTTTCTAATATTTTAGTATGATGTTATGTAATATGTAAGTATACTTCAGTAAAATTTTCAGACCCTAATACCAAAAATTGCCAATTTTATCAAACATTATATACGTAAAAACGAGAATTTTACGAAATATTCAAAGTCCAATATTTTGTAGAAAAATTAATGTAACGGATCCAAAATTTTACTACATATATATAATAGCTATGTGAACACCCAAAAAAATTTTCAAGTCTCTATCTTAAAAATTGCCCGAGTTATCGAGAAATGTAGAAATTGAATTCGTCAAAATTTCATTTTTCGTGAAAAATGCCGTTTTTTCGTCATTTTTTCGAAGTTTTTTCTACCGCTTATAGTCAATTTTGAAAAATTCGAAAAATGACCTAAATAAAGTACCATCTACATCCACTTTTACATCTGAAACTCGCTATTCGTGAAAATCTAAGCATTATTTCGGGTAGTAAAAGTATTTTCAGAATATTTATTTATACGTATGGATTCTAAGATTTTCGTTTTACTAAAAATATCAACTTAAAACGGCTATAAAAAAAAATTTTGACAATGGATTTTTCTAATATTTTAGTATGATGTTAACTAATATGTAAGTATATATCAGTAAAATTTTCAGACTTAAATACCCAAAATTGCCAATTTTATCAAACATTATATACGTAAAAACGAGAATTTTACGAAATATTCAAAGTCCAATATTTTGTAGAAAAATTAACATAACGGTTCCAAAATTATACCACATATATATAGTAGCTATGTGAACACCCAAAAAAATTTTCAAGTCTCTATCTTAAAAATTGCCCGAGTTATCGAGAAATATAGAAATCGAATTCGTCAAAATTTCATTTTTCGTGAAAAATGCCGTTTTTTCGTCATTTTTTTGAAGTTTTTTCTACCGCTTAGGGTCAATTTTGAGAAATTCGAAAAATGACCTAAATAAAGTACCAACTAGATCCACTTTGCTACCGGAAACATACCCTATTCGTGATAATCGAAGCATTATTTCGGGTAGTAAAAATGTTTACAGAATAAAAAAAAAAAAAAAAAAAACAAAAAAAAATCACACATCATTGTAAAACCAATACATTCTTCGCTTCGCTCAGAATCTAAAATTAAAATAATATAAAAAATAAGGATCACTACAGTGATTCTGGGGGCTGGACTCCCTCCCCGTAAATACGCCACTGATTTAATATATGTATATATAGGTACGACATGTTTTAAATTTTTAATAATTGTTGCTGCGGTTTTTTCATAATATTATAATACAGTAGAATATTGCATTGAAGTTTTTTTACTTTTATAACTGATATGTGACATTATAATGTCCATCAGTCGAAGTTGAAACGGACTTCGTGTATTTTTACTTACATATAATAATATACCTAATATAGGATATTATTTAATTTCGAATTATTTGGACAAATCCCAATACTCAATAGTCAATATTATACTTAATGTGATTTTTGGTTGTATTTGCATAATATATAAGATTTACTCTTTGGTTTTATATAATATTAGATTGTCTTGACAATATTATACGCGTTCATACCTATATATATTATATATATATATATATAGTTTTACATAATTAGGCCAACTTAGGCTACAGGTAATTTCAAAATATAGTATTCGTGTAGGTACCTATATACATATTATGTTTCAGCAGTCAATTGGTAAGTTGTTATAAACCCCTAAGGTGATATTCGTGAAATATCGATATATTTAGGTGAAATACCTACGTAATTATATTATAATATAATATATTATACCAGTGGCGTATCCAGGGAGGCTGAGGGGGCTACAGCCCTCCCCGAAAATTTAGGAAAAATTGTAGGTATTAATGGAAAAAAGTTCGAAAATGACGAAAAAGCGGCATTTTTCACGAAAACTGAAATTTCGTTGAATTCGATTTCAATATTTTATGATAACTCGAGCAATTTTGAAGTTAGAAACTTGAAAATTTTATTGGGTGTTCACACAGGTACTATATAGGTAAATGTGGTAATATTTTGGAACCGTTACGTTAATTTTTCTACAAAATACATCAGGGCATTGAATATTTAGTAAAATTTTCGTTTATATGTATATGTTTGATAAAATTGGCAATTTCGGGCATTTAGGTCTGAAAATTTTACTGAAATATACTTACATATTACTTAACATTATACCAAAATATTAGAAAAATCCCTAATCTCAAATTTTTTTTATAGTTGTTTAAATTTAATATTTTTAGTGTAAAATATTATGAATATTATATTCAACAAGTACAACAAACTACTTTGACGTAATAATATATTATACACACCATACCAGTTTAATTATAATAATAATTCTATAACATATCACCCTTCACCCATATATTTTAGGTAGCTAATGCGAGACAAGTAAAAAAGACAAAATTACTTTAAAACTTGTACTTACTTATATTATATGCTCATTGCTCTGGCCACGATATAACACAATGAACTTGGCCAAATATACAAACCCGAAATAGTGAAATAATGGAATTAATTTGACATCAAAAAAATTTAGCATTTCAACTATTAGAGCGTATATATATTTGAATGACAAAACCAAACAAGTTTCGTCGATGACATCATTGATTGATAAATTTTCCAAATATATGAACAATGAGGCACAAAAAAATACGAATAGTCAAATTTCGTAGGTCTTATTTGTACATGTGCAAGAAACTTGACCCGTAAAATACCCGTAATACACTTCTGTGGGCATATGCATTGTGATTTTACGTATTTTAAATTAATTAGAATTATTGAATAAAAATTATTGTTTGTCATTAATTTCACAAAACAAATTTAAAAAAATAGTTATACGATTTTAGGAAATAAATATTTTATAATTACATTTTAATTACAAAAATGCAAAAAATCATCAATTATTTTTGAGAAAATAACTTCAAATCCATTTAATATATATACTTTTCATAATAATATTATAATTTCATCTACCTACTTAAATTTTTTTTTTTTTTTTTTTTGCTATATGTAGGATTGCGGAGCCATGTTGCGCGGACTACAATTCACATTGGATGCACAGCAAGCAGAAAAGCTCATGCAGAAGATCAAAGTGGGAAAAAAGCACAGATGTTGGTGTCGCTTTGTCACTGCTTGTCTAGGTTTGATCATGTTCCTCGTGTCCGTGGTCACCGTAAGTCTAACACTCACCAGAGGACAAAAAATGTTTGGCTCTCTCTGACAAAATTCATTATAAGTATACTATTGTATTGTCAAATAATTATATTACAATAATTTAAAAATATTTATATACATACATATTTATAATGTGTATATTAATTTTAATGTATTACTTGTAAGTATTAATCACCAATTTTAAATTGTTATCAATAAAATTATATCATTTTAACAAGAGATCCATGAAATTGACATAGTTAACAGTTAGTAGTTAGAGTACTTTTAATGGTACGAGTACATAATTATCATGTCATATAATTTATATACAATATAAGATATTATGGAAAAATTTAATTTTTCCTCTAAAAAAAAAAAAAAAAAAAAAACAAATCGTATCACATTAAATATTTAAGTAACCTATGATAAAACAATTATGTTCAACATGTACATTTGTTTTTTAAATATAATATATTTATTGTTTACGAAACATTTTATTTTATAACATTAGAATGTAAATCAATTTTTAATTTTGTATATTTCCAAGTATATACGGATATATTAATTTATGTATTTCATTTTATTTATATTATATTTATAAAATATTTATGCTGCTCAGTGGAAACTATTTGTAATTTACAAATGTGAATTATGACTAGTTATTTAATTATAATAATCGAATGAAACAATAATTTAAGTATATATTATTAAACATTTTTATGTTAGTTTTTAGTTTATGTAAACATAAAATTATATTTATTTATTTATATCATAATATAAATTATATATAAAATACACATTTATATTTCAAATGTAATTAATGTGTTGAAAATATTTTATAATATTCAGCCACATAGTAGTACCAAATACAATGGATTAAAAATATATAAAACATAAAAATGTAATCTATATATTATTAATTTTTTTTAAAAAAAGTAATATAAATGTAAATACAACATACAGTAAATAAAAATTTATATTGAACTGTAATGTATAGAACTATAATATGTATTAGTATCAATGGGTACAACATTTTTTTAAATTTAATTAGGAGATATAACAATATCTATCAATTTATCATACTCATCATTAGGTATATCTGTATCATCACATAATTGTTGATGTAATGACAAGCCAATAGTTTTCAAATTATTGTAAGGATATGTATGTTCGTAATCTGCAATGCATCGATCATAATAACCTCTTCCTCTTCCTAGTCGTTTACCGTTGGTGGTAAAACCCAATCCCGGCACTATCATTAAATCTAATCCACCTACATAAAAATTATAATATTATGGTAATTGGTAGTTCAAAACATGATTTTTGTTTTTAATAATACAGAAAAATACAGGATAGAGATAGATTAAAATTTAAAAATAAGAATACCTGTTGCCATTGCATTTTCCCGTATATCATTATCTGCTGGTTGTGATATATTCCATTTAGTCTTTGGCAAATTCTTGAGATCCTCGATTGATTTTAATCTTACCATGGACATTTCATACTCATTATATCTAAATCATATAATATAAATTTACAAATAACTGAAGATAATTTAAATAACATACTTTGGAATGAAACATATTTTTCCAGAATCAAAAATGTTTTTAACAATATCATTTGTTTGTACTTCCAAGTCCATACTGAGGTATATAGATACTCTTTTGCTACTTGTATATACAGGATGAGTTAACAACTAAACATTAAATTTTAAATTTTAATTATTTAGTAAAATTTAATTGTGTTACCATAATTTATATTATAGCATACAATTATTGATCAATAAAATTACTATTATTATTTTCAATAAAACACTTAATTAAAAATATATATTCCATTATTATGACTACCTATATTATGTTTTAATAAACATAGGTATATAAATTATATCTTAATGATCGCACAAAAAAATTACATAGGTAATGTAATTATGAATTTACAATAAATAATTAGCAAAAAGTATTTTACTTTATTTGTTATGATTTTCGATTGTTCGGTAATTTCATTAGTTGTCATTTGTAATAATTTTTTCTTTAATTCACTACGTAAATTTTTCTTTGCAATTTTTATAAAATCCATTAGTTTAGTATTTTTTAATCAAATGAACAATTACTGAATAATTTACTATTTAGATCTAAAAAACAAAATTAATAATTAAATAAAATGTTTTGATATTTATTTATTGTATTAATGATAATTATAATTTAAATTATTAATATTGTATGTCTGGAATGATATTATGAAATAATAAAGTGAATTTTAAAATAAAAATATATTTATTACTTTACTAGGTTAATAGGTACCTAGTTAGACAAAATCAATATCCAACTTTTAATATAACACTGAACACTATAAATGATTATCAAATAAATAATTTAAATTATTATAAGTATAACATTTATAGTATAATAATTAAAATTATTAGGTAGGTACCTACTTATATTATAATCAGCTGTAGTTGTTTTTACCATTGATTCGCTAGTGTCTGTTATCATCGCAATTAAATATTAATTTAAACTCATACATAATTATAATATATTAATAGTTATTAAACAATTTAAATTATAAATAACAATTGTTAATTAATTAAATTACAATCTATTATGAAGTGCTCATCCTCACACTATAACTTCAAACGTTAACATTAAGAGAACCATAATTAGGTACTTAAGTTTTTTAAATTTTGAACGATCAAAAACTCAAGACTTTAGAAGTTGACAGTTATGAGCACGATTATAGATATAGCTATATAGGTTAGAACAGTGATGCCCAACCCGTGGCCCGCAGTCAATTTCTTAAAAAATAAAGAAAATCAACTAAACATTAAAGACAAATATATAAATTATTAAGTAATAAATTGTAGGTTTTTTCAATCCATATGCACTAATATTTTTATAGTGGTCAAATAAGATAAGATAACCAGTACGAAATATAACAAAAGGGGAAACCACTACACTTCATTAAACCGTACATGCAGTATCGGCAAACGATCATTATTAGATAAAATATGAGATTTCTATTATTAGTGGGCCGTTCAAAGACAAAATTTTGCCAAAGTGGCCAGTTGGCTGTTAAAGAAAAAAGGTTGAGCATCATTGAGTTAGGAGTTAGGACTTAGGAGTCAAAGGGTAATATTATGACTGTTGAACCTAATAAATTATTGTTTGAATTACTGATTAATTTAGATACTACTGCTATGTCGTTACCCTTACAAGTATAAAAAAAAAAAAATATATATAAATATATAACTGTATGATCTACACATAGCGCAATTAGGTTAAAACATTTTGGGGGGGGGGGAGGGCTAAAGTCCCAAACAATATTATATTTATAATATATTAATAAATACGCCTATTAAACTATTAAAGTGTATTAAACTTTTTGGGGGTTAGGTTAGGTTAGGTTACGTTTAGCCTAACCTAACCGAACAGAATAAAACTGTATTAAACAACATAAAAAATGAATTTAATAGATTGGAAGATTACTTAATACATGTACCACAAGAAATTCTTAAAAAGTTTACTACCAAATTAAAATTTATAAAAAATCCTCAATAGCTTACATCATTTTTTGTAAATATTAATAAAAGTCTTACATCAGTTAACCAAAAAAGAGGCCAAATAAAGGTTCAACCAACCGCTATTTCTAGGAGACGACAAGGTGTAACTAGAGGTTCAAAAAAAATTCCATCTGGAAGACCTCCAAAAATAGGAAAAACCAAAATTAAAAAAAGGATTCATAATCTGAATCACAATATACGAGAAAATCAAATGAATGCAACTTACCATGGCAGAACATCTTAAGAAAATATTAAGTGTTATTTGTTATGTAATTTAATATTACATATATATTGATTTATAATTATAAAATTAGAATTAAAATAAAATGTTGAAAAATAAGTGTTATTTTTTGTATAATAATTTATTATGCTAAATAGTTTTTACACAATTTATACAATTATTGATAGTGTTTTACTTTCTACTTATTATTAAACTTATTGATTAATTAATATTATTAATTACTACTTATTAATTTCATCACTTATGTAATTAAACATAATATTTGCAAGTATACAACTTAATTAACTACTATTAACTATTAATATTAAACTATTAAAGTATTAAGATTTTAATTTAATTTTAATTTAATCATTGGTTAGACATATAAAAGAATTTTTATATGTCTATAATAATAACAGAGTAAAATTCAAAATAAAATTATTGATAGTTGATAATCCAACATAGTTGATAACGGTCAGACGACCAATAATAGCGTCGTATTTGATACCTGCATTGTAGCGTCTAGTGTTTCTTATATCGCGTCCACAGATATATTATATAATAAATATTTATTTATTATAAATATCTATGATCGCGTCTAAATTATTATCAATTTGCATCGTTATCATAACCATAACATTCGTTTTTTATGATACCGCACATCCCTCTTCCAATCTTCCACCAACCCCGTGATTGAATTCTTATCAATTAAAAACTACTGGCGTATGTTTATTTCTTTCTTTTATTTTCCGTTCACCAATATTATTCGCAAAAATAATTATTGTCATGTACGATGATTTTATTTGTGAATTTGTGATTTATTTTTTTAAGTTAATTTAATCATCCTAGTCATGAGGTTATTATGCACACAATCTTTGCTTATTTTGCTCTATATCCGATGCCATAACAAATTATAATTTAATAATGTATTATTTATTTTACGTGTAATCTACATTTTTCATATTTTTGTTTGCAATGGATTATCCAGTTCACAAAGGTAAACAAATTATGCAATTTTAAAATTAGGAAGTAGGTAGGTATACTGTGATTGTTTTTATATAATACCTAATATAATTTTGTTTTTCATTATATTGACCAAAATAAGTATCATGCCTAGTTATAAATTAATTATTAGATTATTTTTATTTTAACATTAGAATTTTTTTTTTCAAAATGTAATCTAATTTGCTTGTAATTCTATTAATTTGATTTTTAAAATGCTACCGGTTACTTGGAAAACATATTTTCAAATAATATTGAATCAAATCATTTAAATAATAAAAAATAGGTATTGATTTTATAATATCAATAAATTAAGTAGGTAATTAAATATTTGTAAAGAATTAAATATAATTTTTATAGTAGGTACCTATTTTATATCTTTGGTAATAATAGTAAATTTACAGTTGTATTAATTTTATTGTTATTTAAATAATTTAAATAGTATTTAGATATATGGTGTATTAATTTCTAATCTTTTATTTAAAGTTACATTTGTTTTTATAAAATAATTACCTATATTTGGTAATATTTTATTCCAGATAATGTAAATTTTGTATGGATGAATGGAAATAATGTGTATGTTCCCCACTCACAAACTGAACATACAACAATTACAGATTCAGTGTACTTTGATAATTCTGTATCACAGGAAACTAATCAACCTGGAATGGTAAGTATAATATTAATATATTTAAAAATGAATAATTATTAGTTATAAAATTATCCATTTTTAATAATAATATATCAAGTAATTTATTATTACTACTCAATAACCATATAATTTGTAGTATGATTTATTAAAATTGTATTTTTAAATTAAAAATAGTTAAATACCTAAATCTAATGTTTCTTTACTTTAAAAAATATAAATTAAAATTAATAAATAGCAAAATTCACTAGCCTGTAATTTTTAGATATTTAGAATTAATTTTTTGTAATATAATAAAATCAATATATCTATTAAAAACGAAATTTATCCAAATGAAAATCAAAAATAGCATATTATAACTAATATATGCTAGTATATAAATTTATAAAATATAAAAATCAGTGATAAAATACATTTTGTAAGATAATCTAAATATTGAGCTAAACATTTAATAATCTCTGATATAGTAATATATTATACTAAGTATAATATATATAAAGTCTTAATATATAACAATTTATCTATAAACTTAGTGATTAATAAATTATTTACAGTTTTTGTTTTGGTTAAATTTTATATTATATTCAAAATTGTTATTAATGTGTACAAATTTGTTTAAATCCCATGAAAACTTGCGAGATTTCGAGATAATATTTTTATTCGCATGATGTAAAAATTTATCCCATTATAATAACCATGTTAAAATACAATATGTTTATGTAGTGCTAATTTTTTTTTTTTTATTTAGATTTTTATATTTAGGTAATATGTATGAAAAAAATTCAAATTTTACAATTTATTGATTATTAATTTTAAATAAAACATTTTGTTTTCAATTATTATTATTAAGTATTACAATTTATAAATATTATATTATAGTTCTACATAGCAGTCTGGGCAAATTTTAATTAAATGGTCATTATAAATATTTAGTTTAGTGCAAACTTTTGTAGCTTTTTGGTCTTTTGATATCTTAACGCTTCATGTATAAAAGGGTGATTGAAGATAATACGCACAGTACAATAAAACTCAAATTAATCTATTTATATTAGTTTATTTTTAGTTGGATATTATGTTATCTGAAAGTACTAAATGATATAGACATTATAATCTTCCAATAATATTACATGCATGTGAAGTTTGATTTGGGTAAATTTTACCCCGTGCAAGTGGTCACAGGTTAAAAATTTAGACTTATTGAGACATCTAAATAGTAGATTTATAAGATGACAACTAAAGTGGAGTTAATAAATCCAATGTGATAAAATAATTTAATATTATAATAAAGTTATATAATATTGTATTTAATTAATTAAAAATGTATTAGTAAGCTAAATTTTGATTAGCATAATTTGGTTATTCAATCTACTTTAATCTAGATTTATAAAAACTTGAAACACATCACAGGAACTCTCAAACACATTTTTTAAATATTAAATTAAAGTATGAATATAATATATATATATATATATATATATATATATATATATATATATATTAAAAGAAACATTATGGCAAATAATTTTATAAGTATTAAGAATTAAACTTGATGAGCAATAAATAATAAATAACTTTTAATATGACTATTAATTTACAAAGACTTATTTATATATTTTAGGATTTGAATAATTATATGATATTCGACCAATTACAAGAAGTAGATAATTCAAGTGGCGTATGGTCATTTAATAACGATACAGACAATATTCAAAAACAAAAAATATGTGTACAAAATAGAAAAATACACGTGCCTAGTTCTCGAAAAATTAAGCCTGTTCAAAATCCTGCATTAAAATTGAAAACTCCAATTGCATATCAACGAGATTCAGATCTTAACATGTTACCTATTGAAAAAGAAGGACGGGGTATAAATATATTATTCAATTTATTCAAATATATATATTTTATAAAATAGAAATAGCATTGAAATTGTTTATAATATCTATGTATTATGTTTGTAAAATGAAATTCTGTTTACTCTGTATGTACATAAAAAAATAATATTTTAAACCAATAATAATATAATCAATTGAATTAATTTAAAGTTTATATTTAATGATATATATCTTTATTATATCTATCTATTTATCTTTATTACTAATAAAATAAAATAAAATTAATCTTAATGGTATTTTTCAAAAGTAACTTATATAATAAAATTATAAAATAATTTAGATGATTATTTTTTATGTATAGAAGTAAAACTGCTGATGTCTTAGTATACTGATATTAATATTGCAGAATTTGTTATCTCTAATGTTTAATTATTGTTGCTGTTTGCAGAAATATCTATGTTTTTATTTTTTTCTGATGTTTTGGAACCATTGTAGTGTAGTTACAACAGTCAGATGTGCACTACATACTCTGATAATGAAACTTGCAATGGTTTTGAAACGTCAAAACAAAACAAAAAACATGGATATTTCCGCAAACACTAACAATATTCCAATCCATGAAAGCTTTAATCAATTAATAATATTTAACTATTAATCTAAATTTATATTTATTGTAATATGTATTTATCAAATATAGGACAGAAGTAATTAAGATGTAAATTATATATTTATTATGATTATAATAAAGATATTTTTTCTATATAAGTTTAAGTAAATAATTTAAATAATAAATACATTTTATAGAAATAATAAAATTTTTACAGCTATCTGTGAAAATTGTGGCGCAATTGGTGTTAAACATTCATTTTATACAAAATCACGAAATTATTGCAGTCAAGCTTGTGTAAAGATAGCCATGGAAAAATCTGAAGTTTTTTTAAATGAATCTCAAAATAAAAATAAAATTGATGAAACAGTTCCTGCTACTGCAAATGATGAACGATATTTAACTGAAATGGTATTTTTTGAGTTAAATATATTATATTATATTGTAATTCCTAGTATAAAATTTGATTTTGTAATATTTTTTTTTTTTTATTAATGGTTATAATTTTAGTAAAATAAATTTGTGTGTCTTTTAAATTTCAAGAAAGATATATTAATTAATTTAATGATAACTATTTGAAATACTATATTCTACTGATTGTTAAATTAAAACTTCTATGAATTTGAAAAATATTTAAGTTATTAATTCTGGAATTTTACTGATGATTAGCATAGGTATATAATTTCTATAAATTTATTATACTTAATGATTCATATAAAATTGATAAATATTGTTCATATATCTAAATTTAATTATTTGGTTTTTATTGGTAAAAATTAAATTCGACCATATGTATATTATCATTAGAATATTAAATGAGAGAAAAATAGAAGTAGTTTTTTGTACATATTAAAAGAAATATAAAAAAATCATCAAATGGTTTATATTATTTGGATTTAAATTTTCATTTTCTATAATATATATCTACAGTTTGTTCGTCTATAGAATTGGAGTTTATTGCACATTTAAATGATGAGAAATTTATGTAAATCTAGGTGGTAATAGCAGGTAATCAATATGTGAATTGCAGTAGGTGGAGTAAAACAAGTTTTGGATTTTGATACTTCTATTATTTTAGCAAACTATAGAATATTATATTTCATTTTTACGCTTTAAAATATTAATTAATAATTATTGTACTTATAATTTTTTTTATTAGTCCAAAACTGATGAAAATATTCTTGCTGTCATAAAGGATCAAGTTTCAACGCATCAAATTTTAAAAGATGAATCAGAATCAGATGATTCACTTTCCTTTACTTCATGCCCTATTGAAGAAGATTTATTATTTCCACTTGATAAAATACCTTGTCGTCCAATACCTAATACTTATGATTGGGTAAAAGATTTGATTGTTGAAAATTATAAAGTTGCTCCTGTTCAATGTTTTCGTCATGTGTGTATTGTTAAAATAATTAATATTTCTAAAGAACAATTTATAATTATTCAAAATATTTTGAAATAGGCTCCTATGTCTGATTGTTGGGATGATATGGCCATTGATGTTAAAGTTGAAGTAGTTAATTCAGATTGTGATAATTTTAGTGAAGAATTTCCTGACTACTATTGGGTTGCTTCTATTGTAAAAATTGCAGGTTTGAAGAATTATTATTTATTATATAATAATATATTCTAAAAAATTTAATGTATACTTGTTTCTAGGATATAAAGCAAAATTACGTTATGAGGGTTATGAGTTAGATGGAAGAAAAGATTTTTGGGTAAATTTATGTTCTAATGTCGTACATCCTGTTGGTTGGTGTGCTACAAGGGGCAAACCTTTAATACCACCAAAATGTAAATATATTTTAATTAATAATTATATTATTTTTAATAATATAGAGTAATCAATTTACAACTTTTTTTCTAGCTATTCAATCAAAACATCGTGATTGGAAAGAATTTCTAGTCAAACGTTTAACAGGCGCTAGAACATTACCTACACATTTTCGTTTAAAAATATATGAATCTTTAAAGTGTAAATTTCGGTAATATTTAAAAAAAATTAAGTAAAATATATGAAGTTAATTATATGTTGTGTTATTTTAGAATTGATTTAACTTTAGAATTAGTTGACAAAGAATATATATCAAAAGTTAAGGTAGCTAAAATTCTTAATATAATTGGGAAACGATTAGAATTAAGGTATTATGACAATGAAGAACAAGGTAAGATTCGTTTATGTGCTAAGTTTATTTAGTTTATAAAATCAACATTTTTTTTATTTGAAATTTATTGAATTAAATCTTGGTAAATATTAATTATTAGGTTCAATATTTAAAGTTATTACCTATTTAATATTTATTTATAAATTAATCATATAGATTTAAAAATTAAACATTAAAACAGTAAGTGGGTTTTTATTATTAATATTTATTATTTATAATAAGCCAGGTCCACACACTGGTATAAATCTAAGTCAGTGTACATGTCAGTGAAACATAAGTATTTTCACCACCTATCAAACACAATATGTAGGGTGAATTTAGTGCGGTTAAATTTTTGCATCATGCACAATGTTAATTTTTACCAGTATAGACATAAAGTTTTGAACTGTATCGTTCATTTTAGTTTAATTATTATAATGAAATATTTAAGTTGTGCATTCATGTAGTGTGTGACCTACAGCAAATTTTTCGTTTTACTTAGATCTGCACAATTATGATAATTTTAGTGCATGTCCTACAATATTTAATCTTGTGTTTCATTAGATTGAAATATAATATAAAATTAATCTTAATACCTTATTTATAATTTATTGAGTATTTTCAAATTTTTTTTAAAAAAACCAAGGGAAGGAGTACTGGTATGGAAGGGATACAAGTATAAAGAGGATAGTGTTGAATTTTTATAATAATTTGAATGCAATGATAAATCATTACATTCGAAAAACTATTTTGTCAGATTTGGGTATTTAGGTGACTCATTTAGGGGTTTTATGATAAATTATTTATATTGAACTTAGAATCTGATAAATGTAAAAATTATAATCGGTACATATATTATCTGATAAAATTTCGCTCAAAACCATTTTCACGAATGTAATGATTTGTCATTGCATTCAAATTGTAATCAAAATTCAACACTACCCTCATTACACCTGTATCCCTTCCACACCAGTATCTCTTTCCTTTCTTTTTTATTATTTAGTGTATATTACGTGTAGTTCATGATAAATAACCTGGTTGGTCACCATTGATTTGTAGGTCATACACTATATTAATGACTTAAGTTGTTTAATTGGAGTTTGGTGTCAATTTAATTAAATAATTGTAAATTTAGTTTGTTTTGGTTGATCATCTTAGGGTCTGGTTTATGTGATGCATTGTTTACTCATGCAAAAAGGTATTGCATAATATTAAATAATAACTATTATGATACATTGAAGTGGTGAAAATACAATATAAATCATAGGCGTGCACAGATTTCAAATTCAGAGGTAGCAGAAAATAAATTCAGCCCAATTTTGAAGAAATCCAGCCCATAATTTCACTTATTCTATTGTTAATTTTAAGTATCACAATTTTATTTAATCGTGTGTTGTTTAAAAAATATTTCATTGATTAAAATGAATTTTTTACAAATCTAATGTAATTTAGGTATGAAAATTTAATTTATCAATGATGAAATTTAATAATTAGCAGTAAAAAAAAATATATTCAGGGGCAGTATTTGCTGCATCTGCTGCCCCCGTGCGCACCCCTATGATATAAATAAATAAATCTATTTCAGACTTTGAATTTTTTTATATTTTATGTAGATACTAAAAATAATTAATATAGATAAAACCACAATAGTTAAACTAAAATTAAAAAAATAATAATTTAAAAATGATAAATTTTAAATTTATTGTTTTTAGTATTTTGGGTACATGAAGATTCACCATTAATTCATCCAGTGGGTTGGGCTGGTCGAGTAGGTCATGACTTATGTGCTCCCGATGATTATCGTGATAGAACATCTAAAGGTTTACGTGATAAAGATGATGCTACTGAAGATTTATTTCCCATGTCAATACCATTTAAGTCAGGATTTCATGTTGGAATGAAATTGGAAGCAATTGATCCCCTAAACCTTGCATCAATATGTGTTGCAACAATTATGAAAGTAATAATATTATATAAATCAAATTATATAGTATAAAATCAGCTCAATAAAAAAAATATTTATATATTTTAAATGTTTTAGGTATTAAACGATGGCTATTTAATGATCTCTATTGACTTTTATAACAGTACACCAAAAGATTGGTTTTGTTATCATTGTACATCAGCTAGTATTATGCCAGCTGGATTTTGTGAAGCACATGGTATTAACTTAAAACCTCCACAGAATTATTCTAGTCCTTTTGTATGGAAAGATTATTTAGAAAATGATAATAGTATAGCTGCTCCAGAACATCTTTTTGACATGGTATGATTCTATGTTAATATCTGTATTTTTTCAATTCATAAATGATTAATTATGAAAAACATTTTATAAATATATTTTTGTATTTAATACATTATTCTATTTACAGACATATGACTTTTTTCCATGTTTCAAGTATTTTTTTATTATTATTTATTATTATGGTTGTTATAGGTAGTACCTGATCACTGTTTTAAATCTGGTATGAAACTTGAGTGTACTGATTTAATGAATCCTCATTTAATATGTGTTGCAACTATATTAAGAACAGCAGGAAGATTAATAGAAGTTCATTTTGATGGATGGGAAAATGATTTTAATCAATGGTTAGATTGTTTTTCATCTGATATATTTCCAGTGGGATGGTGTGAGTTGGTAGGTTATAAATTAGAAGCACCTATCACACAACGTGTTTCAGGTAATATTTATTAATTATGTTATATTAAAATTGTTCTAAATAAATTGTTTTTTTTTTTTTTTTTTTTTTTTTTTTAGAATACCGACCTACTAAGCACAAAAGTAAAAAGTCTAAAAAACGTTTACCAGTTAAAAAAACACCTATTCCACCTATTATTGTAAATAAAAAGATATCTTGTTACACTTCAATGGATGTAATAACATTTTATTTTATAATTGTATTTTAAATATATCGTTTTGATTTAATATAATTGTCTTTAGGTTTGTCAAACATGGACTGCTAACACTAAAGTAACTACCAATAATTGTAAACGAAGTCCAGTTTCAGCAACAGAACCTTTAGGTCCAGATCAAGCTCTTCCAGTCGCTTGTGTAAAATTTCATCATATTTAATTATATTTATATTTATTTTATATTAAGATTGGGAGAGGAAGTGTTTATATAAGTAATGTAGATAAAAATTAATTTTAATTTTAATTAAATTTAGAATGCAACAAGTATTAAAGAATATCCTCCAAGTCCATCATATTTTGGAAAAGATTTTAATACATGGACAGAAAATGATGTGTCACAATTTTTATTGTTTAATCATTGTGCTGCATATTGTGATGTATTTTTAAGCAGAGTAATTTATTTGTTTTAATAATTAAACGTTACAGTGGCATATCCAGACATTTTTTAGGGGAAGTATACACACTAATTTAATTTTTACCACACTATTAAAAGAAAAATATTAATAATTTATAATCAATTAATTATTAATATTTTTAATTAGTTATTCATAGAATAATTAGTATTTAGAAATGATATATAATAAATACTGATAATTGGTGGGGGTTGGCTGAAATAACTTACTAATGAATATGCCACTGAAATATTATATTGTATATTAAATAAATAGAAATTATTTTCAGAATATTGATGGTAAACAATTGTTGAATCTCACCAAAGAAGAAATTATACATATGACGGGGAATAAAGTTGGCCCTTCACTGAAAATATATGATCTTATACAACAATTAAAAAATAAAACCAAAAGAAAAACATTTATTTAGTCCGTCTTTTGGGTATTTACTTATTAAGTATACAATTTATGAAATAGGCTTCAGAGTATAAATTATACTATTCTAATAATTATGACTATTTTTTTATAGATTAGATTTAGTTAGATAATATAATATAAATATATATATATATATGTATATACAGTGGTATAATAACGGAAGGTTAAGGGAGACCCCTGTGAAAGTTTGGTGAAATAGAAATTTTTTTCAAATTGTTTAATTCATGAATAATTATTTAGAACATATACAGGTATACATATGAAGCTTTTTAATGTTACATTAAAAAATATTTATATTGATAAAATAATAAATATTTATTTTTAAAATTATATTATTTTAATTTCATACTCCTCCATCCCAAAATAAATAGTAAGGGTGCCACTGTATATGTGTATATATATAATATAGTACAGTGGTTCTCAACCTTTTTTGATGTGTGCCACCTTTAAAGACAGTTAAGCGGCCCATACACGATCAATATGATTGCTCAATATTTGATATTGACAATAATATTGACAGTGTATGGATCATATTGAAGACGTGTTCAATATATTGAAACAATCAAAATTATTTTGATATTTATTGATAGACTGTCAATATTATTGGGTCCTCGAATGTGTTTCCGGTAGCCAAATAACGTAGAGTTATAGACAGTCTTTGACTTGTTGGTATAGCTTTTCGCATTGACGTATTTTGTTTTTTAATAAATAGATTCACCAAAGTTAAAATTTCATCGAAACATTCATCATCCATTCTTAAAAACATTTTTTAATCATTTCTTTCAAAATTGCGCAACTCTGTTAATAGCTTCTCGTGAGTATATTGTAATTGTAATCTATTTTTCAACCACTCTTTTGACCAGGTTCTTCGTTGTTTTTTACCTTTTTTGGTTTTTTTTTTTTCATCAAGTGACAAGGCAAGAGCAATAGTAATTATTGTGTTCTTTTCGTTAGACATTTTGATCGAAACTGAACAATATATTCAATTGAAACATTTATTGATGTAAATATTGAGCAATAATATTGATCGTGTGAGTGCAAAAGAAATTGAAACATTTATTGATTTAAATATTGAGCAATAATATTGATCGTGTATGGGCCGCTTTACACTGAGATTATATCACCTCAGTTGAAAATCATTGTATGATACATTCATAAAATTTCAATTTTTCTTATGTCTTCCTAGATACCTAGATTAAATTAAAAGTTATATAGAAACAATTACAGGCTATTAAAGGGAATACTAATTGCTCAAATAGTGTTTTTAGAAATCTGTTAAATAAAATTATTTTAAAAATTGTTTAAATAATTTAATTAATAATTTTTATAAATGGTTGTATTTAGTTAAAATGTTGATTTTTTTAAAAATTTACACCATTAAATAGTATCTTTTTATTAATTAGTTATTATCATTGATGACACATTCATAAATATTTGAATATTGATAAGTTTTAAATTTGTATAATATATTTATTCTTTAATTATGATAAATATTTTTTATTAAAATTCATTTTGTATTGAAAATATAATATTACCAACATTGATTAACAACCCAAAGCATTTCGCTTGTACAATTTATTTTTATGAAATGTAATAGTTATCACTTATTAGTTAATATTATCTATATAATATGATAAATGTATTATTTAAGTTTATAATTTATGTATGTCAATTATTTTTATTTTTTAATAATAAAGGTAAATGGCAATCTAAGTGGGAAGAGACACTATGTACTCTTCTCATTATTACTGTGGCCTTTTTTTTTTATACTAAAAAACAATTTGACAAAAATTGTTAGTCATTGTATTATTAATATAATAACATCATATGTTAATTAGATATTTAATTATTTTATTAAATTGTGGCTCTCATGATTTTTTTGGCATATTTTGCATTATGAAGAGCTTTGTTGCAAAATTAATAAATGAGTTGTCCAGACCAAAGTCCATAATTAATATTTTATGTAGATTTAGTAAATGTAAATATCATAGGGACGTTTTTAGTGAACAATCCATATAATAGGAAATTAAACACTTGTACTAATTATAATTATGTTATAGTACCTCCTACTACTACTTAAAGTTTTCGTGTATATCGTATGTAGTAAAAAATATAAATCCTTTTTTTGATTATTTCTAAATAATACATTTTATTATTATCCACGTGAAAAACACGTTGCTTGATTGTAAACGTATAAACACTACGAGTGCGTTCAAATATTGATTATTAGAACTGCGTATGTTTCTACATTCTGTTGTAAATACCAGAGAACAATAAATTGTATAGTTCATTGTGAAGTGGCCCACCCTCAGCAGTAATAATTAAATATCTATATATTATAAGGTTTTTTTTTCTCGTATTTCTCATTCCTACGACACGACGACGACAGCAGTCGGCTCATGGTGATGCGGAATTTTAAAAATTTCCTTTACGTTTTTTCTGGTGGGGGCGTTGTACGTGATTCGTATATCGTAGTATAGTACAATCGTACGCTCAGCGTATGTTTTCACGGTCGACGTATGATTCACGACGTCTGGTCACCGCCGCACCCTAGCGGACGTTGCGGCGTTTGCTCGGTCGCCGTCGCCGCAGCGCGACCGTCTGTCGGGTTTCCCTTCCGCTGGCCCCACTATCAAGCCCGGTACGAGAGTAGTAATGGCACTCAAGAACCTTTTTATCCATGTTGTGGGTCATTTTTTTGGGTGAAAAATTGGCGAGACCGATTTACAAATGATTAGCCGTTGAAAAACCGCATCAGCCGCCGCAGGTCTCGAAAAACTTTGAAAAAAAACATGGTGGCCGCGTGCGCGGCGTATGAATACGAGCACGGTGTTCGGGCGGCGGCGTCGGTTTACGGCACGGCGCACAGCTGTTTCCCGCCATAACGCAGTTCATTGTGTTGGTGTACGTACGTGCATCGGTTACGCGCGCGCCATTTTTTTTCCAATCGTTCGGTACCGCCGTACAAAAAAAAAAAATTCGCCTAGAGCCACTGAAAATCGCACACGGCCGACGGGAAATTTTCGCATTCGCCGTACGAGCTTTTCTCCGTCCGTTTGACGCCGCGCCCGGCGTGTGGATGTGCGTGTGCACGTAATAATATTTACGTAGGAGCGTGAAAATTCAAAATAAACATAGATAAATAAATCGTCTTGCGGTCGTTACGCGTGCGAAACTTAAGGTACCTACGTTGAAATTCCGTTGGTTTTTCGTTTCTGTCATATCCGTGCTCTCGAACATATTGGATACGCGGAAGAAAGTAGTGAAAATATACCCGTGCCGTGCCGTTGCGCCGGATACGTTTCGTCGTTCTCGTCGCTGCCGTCGTATCCAGCGTAATATGGACACTGCCATAACGATCAGATCGGATGACCACTATGACGATTTGCAACAATACGATCACGAGGATTTAAACTATTGCAGGTGAGCTAAACAAAAAACATCGAGTAAATTGTAAATATCCGTTGGTTGGGTACCATTTCAATTACGCACGTTAACGCGCACGCGAGTATTAAATTAATATTTTTATCTCTCCGAAGTAGTTAGCGCCGCTATACGCGTTGTATACGCCCGTCAGCTGTTGTGCTATATGCGAGCTACGGTCTTTATCAGTGTGCGTGTGGGGAAAAAATAAATAATAGTTTAATGGATTCATTGGATTCTGATAATGCATTACAACGTTTAATATAATAAATAGAAATATATCGAGAAATATAAAGGAATAATAATATTAAAGCGCGCACATTATCTTGTTTTTCTAGACCGCCACAATACGTTTTTATTTCGTCTATTCGTTAGCTCATCATGGTTTTCGCGTGGGGCGGCGACGCACGTGAAAATTCCCATCGGCTTGTGCGTAATGATAATAATATATTGTTTTAAATTATATATCGTTTTTCCCTTCTTTATCGTTATCGCTGGCCGCTGTTTGTTTATTTCGACTAAAACTTCAAAAAACCACCGGCGCGCGCGGCAGATGGTTACCGGTATCCAGCTGTTGGGCCAGCTGTCCTCCCCTATTGTTGTTATCCCCCACCGTTTGATAGAGGCCAACCGGTTTCGTTTCGTCGGCGACGGCGGCATAACGCACAGCTGTCAAAACGATAACGTGCAATATAATAAATACTATTATTGTACCTTTATTTTTTTTTTTTTTTGTCTACTCCCGTATTATAAACCTTAATAACAAGAAAAAGGGCGCGTGATTTGGTCGGGCCGAAGACGCGGGTCGCGGTCAAAAAAAATATACCCAAATTGTCCTCGTGTACAGAAGACCGCGTAGCGCCGGCCGGCCGGTCCGTTCGCCGTCGCCACCGACGACGATGACGACCGGCCAGACGCGCCAGCCAGCCGTCTGCGGTCGACCGGCAACGAACGAACGTCGGGAGCGCGCGCGCGCACGTCTGTCCGCCCACCCGTTCGCCTGTCTTCCCGTCACGGCCGGCCCGTGGGTAGAGCGCCGTCGCCGTCAATGCCCATCCCGTCTGGAGGTCACTGCGTCGCCGGGTCGCGCGTATGCTGCCGTCGTCGTGGTTTACAGCTGACGGACGGAAATAATATTTTTGTTTAAGACTGAACGCGATTTCGCTGTCGTCTCGTGAGTCGGCGGGCGGTTGGGAGGTAGCTAGACGGCAATTATTTATGCCCAACAAAATAAATAAAGTAAAAATTGAACAATTCCACAAGGACGCTTTGTGCAAAAAAAAAAAAAAACCGTGAATCGATCATTTGACCGAGTGAAGTGAGGTGTGTATGTGCGAATTGTGTCGAAAACCCGAATTATTCCCTTTGTAATATTATATACTAAAATATATGCACAATTTGTAGCTTTTGAATTTTACCGACTGAGGTATCCAAAACGCTTATTTAGTCCCTCAATTTTAAATTAAATGTGATTTGGTGTACTTGTAAATATTTTAATTATTAATAGGGATGGTTAGACATTTTAATAAATAAATTTTATTAGTTACAGCCCTTCCCCCTGTATTACGTCCATATGTGATTAACGTATGACTCACCGATTTGTGACATTAGGCATTTATTTTATTTTCAAATAATAAATATAATAAATTCGTGTGGAAAGATTTTGTTATTGGTTAACAAATATAATTTATATATATATATAAAAAAAAAAGAAAACCATTTGACAGCTGAAGTTGATGTACTAATATATTATAACTCGTGTTAAAAAAAAAATTAAGAATTTTAATATTATTATGACGTAGTAGGTACCTACTTATTTTATATTCTGTTGCATATCGTGTTGTTTGTGTGTCATGCTGTCATACGTTGACTTGCCAATATACTATAGATAATATAATTTGTATATTATTATATTTATAGAATTGTATGATTTACGAAGTGAAATTAATAATACCTAATATTATGTTACAACAACAATAATCTAGACAGGTACCTATAAAAAATAACCCCATAAAAATACTGGAAGCAAGTAACAATTTAAAACGTTTGGCGATATTTATTTATATAATACCTTGGTAATACCTATTATGGCGCATGTTTTAGTCGTTAGTTTCCATGTTCCATGAGAACAATTGAGCCTTTTCGATAAATTTCGCATTCCAGAAATTTGCAATTTTATTTATGACGGGAGTTGTAGTGTAGATAAAAAATTCAATTTTGATAATTTTTCTTTTTGTCGATTTTCATGTTTTACATTGGGAGTTAATTGTGAAACCGAAATGTCGATTGAGTTCGAGGTTGAGTTCAATATTATTTGTCGTGTATTTCGCGTTACGGTCAGATATAAAGTACAGTACGTGTCAGATATTGACACGTATTGTACTTTAAAAATGTGTAAGACAGATGTTTTAGAGTTACTATTTTACTGAACGAGTACGAAATTATTTTGTAAAACATACGAGTATATCGTGTTGTATTGTCATAATATAATATGTTCGCGTATTGGTTATTTTATAAATGAACAAACAACCGATGAAGTCATTTCTTTTATGGGTTAAACTTCGTAATATTTATTAGTTATTCTTATTATTTATTAAGGCTCTATTCCACTGCTGCAGTGTCGCGTACGACGTGCTGGCGTATGACGTTTTTGTGATACTAGAAATATGGATATTGTGGTTAGTGGTATGTTTGATATTGGTAGTAAATGATAATGATAATAATCAAACTGATTTGTGAACACCTTATTATAATTCTATGTCTTCTAAAGAAATGCGCGTATACGAAGATGAGCGTCAAGTATATAGACGTAAACTGATAATTCTTTACATATTGCGACATTATGAAATATTAAATATTTAACAATTTAAACAATATACATAATTACAATTATATCATACATACACACAATTTACCAAATACGTAATTAATAAAAATAAATTAAAGAAAAGCACAATCTAAGACATACTTAAATCACTGAATCACAGAATCGATTATGGCACAGTAATCACTGTAACCATACGTCGAAGGAGTTGAAATATTTCAACTATACGGTAACCTGTGATATCAATTGGTTAATAACAAGAATTGACCAATCAGGGAACGTCATTTCAACGCTCGACACAAAATACGCGAACACGGCAGCAGTGGAATTACCGCCTTTAGTAATATCATAAAAAAATTTTTTCAGTTATTTGAACGTTTGAATTCGTTTTTTAATTTTAGACTAATTCATTAACAGTATTTTTGAAGAAATTATACCTAAATGTTGATTGTCGGTGAGTATCATCAAATATTTGAATAATTTTACACGAATATTTATAAAATGTTTTTCAACGGTGATGGATAATTATAGACTGTA
Organism: Tetraneura akinire; assembly: GCA_021307375.1. Classification (NCBI taxonomy): domain Eukaryota; kingdom Metazoa; phylum Arthropoda; class Insecta; order Hemiptera; family Aphididae; genus Tetraneura; species Tetraneura akinire. Next base: position 447,921 of record JAIUCT010000028.1, read on the forward strand.
GTTATTATAGCATATAGATAATTATAGTTATACGACGTAATATTAGTTATTAATTTATTATAGAATATATAATATAACGTCATCACATGGGTATTCTTAGTGCCGCAAGTACTTTGGGGCACCAAGACGATGAAAATTTAGGTTATTTGCAAAATACCATTCTTTTTAAAAGTGGGCCCCCTAATTAAAAAAAATAAACAGGTCTTCGCCCTGTTGTTAGTTGGTGACTGGTCAAAATATCTTGTCAATAAAATTTGTATTACATTAAAACATAATAATTACAAAAAAAAAATTGTTATACTTATAATCAAAGAGTTAGAGGCATAAATACTTATGATTTATAATATAAAATTTAATACGTTTATGGTATATTTACGCGTGTAATAAACATTATACTTATTTTACGTAAGTACAGGTAAATTGTTATAAGATGGGATTTTGATGGCGTATATTTTTAGGCTATAATAAATTAATAATATATCTACATAATATAAACAGGTTTAGATCAGAATTCTGAATGGAGATAATTACATACGTTTTCAATGTTATTTCCATTATTTCCACAAGTATACTGTATACAGAGAATATGATAATTTTTGCCATTTTGATTGATTAATTAAATTTACAACTTGTAAAATATATTCAAATTAAATGAAAAATAAAAATAAAATTCTTTTTTGATTGGAGATAATTTTGAATAAAGTTATTTTTGATTGAAAATAATTTTGAATAAAGATATTTCGACTGAAGATATATTTTCGGTGATTGACATGGAACTGTGCTAGTTACGGCACTAGTATTCGCCGTTGGATTATAAGATTATTGAATTATATTTTATATTATATAATATTACCTTAAAACTATCGAATAAACGATATTTTCATTTTTGTAATATATTTTAGAGGGGAATATTGACATAAATAAAAATGAGCAAGTAAGGTTCGTCATACGTCTAGTAAAATATGGGGTAAAATATCATGATGAATCAAAAATTACTTTTCTTTTTTTTTAAATCATTTTTTAACAAGACGTTTTCGATTATTAGTAATAAATTTGGTTAAAATATATTATGCGTGTATTTACTCTCTTGTGAATTTACCGTTTGGTGTTTACGTTTTTACTGTGTGTTTATATGTATGTATTTTTTTTTTTTTTTATTGTACTCGTATTATTCAAAACCTCGTTCAAAACTATTTTCGTTCATTGTTCGATTTACGGTATGATATTTTGGTGCGAGATTTGGGGGTAATGACAGCAATAAATTAGGTGATAAGGATATTTTTGGAAATAACTATACAAAAAAAAAAAAAATGTACTTGAACATAGTGCGTTCGTACTTTCGTAGTAATAATGTTAATGGTACTTATTTTATGCTTTAGTGTCGGAATTCGTGAATTTATCGAAACGACAGTTGAAGTTTTTTTTTTTTAATTTATTATTTTATTTTCATCATTTTCTAGGCCACATTTGTTTATTTTGTTTCATAAATCGTTTTTTATGTTTCTTCATACTTGAATCGTGGTAACAACAACAAATCTAACACCCTTGAACCACCCAAGTTAGTGGCCATCGCCACAGACGCATTGCAAAACATTGGAAGGGAAGCGAGATAATAAGTGTATACCGTATACGTTACGCAACTTGACTATTATACAAGATAAGGATATAATGACTGTTTCTTGCATGCGCAGCGTGCACCTGTCGTTTCAATGACGTTTGATTATAACTTATACCCATCTACCTACCTATCTATTTTGTACGCTGAACGTGGACTGAACAAGAAGGGGAACCGGTATCTGTTTGAAAGTAACGGTCATTTGAAATCCGTAGGACTAGGTTATAATTATAATATATTCGGATGTATAAGTAAAATAGTAAATAGCAATCCTCTTTTTGATTGTCTTCCTACAATGTCTTAACAAATCTCGTATTTTATATAATTTTATTAAAATTTTAAATAAATTATTATTTAAAATCGGTTGAGTTCTAAAAAATTTTCTAATTTTGTTTATTATTATTTTTTTATCGGTTTAGCCTGACGAACGCGTCCGAGGAAGGCGTAGATTCGCCGCCTGCCGGACTCACACCAATCGTGGTGAGCCACAGAACGCCTCAGATGAGCAACACCATGGAACACGAAAAACGAATGCGACGAGAAATCGCAAATTCCAACGAGAGACGTCGGATGCAGTCGATAAACGCGGGATTCCAGAACCTGCGAACGCTCATACCGCACCACGAGGGCGAGAAACTCAGCAAGGTGAGTTTTTAATTCTTTTTTTCTTTTCTCCAATTTAACATTACAATATTACGTTATTTACGTGTAATACGGTAGTTGGAGTGTGAAAATGAATTTTCAGGTAATAATTATACTATGGTGGTATAATTGATTTGTTTGATTTTTTTGGTTTATTGAAAATGTTTCGTCTATTAAATTTATTTGTAGGTACTATTTTTATTTTTTTACTTTCGCGTCCTTGTTCATGGTTGTGTATATTATTATCAAATTATAATTATTATAGTGTGCCCTCATACGCGTATAATACGCAACGTTCGTTTCATTCATCGTGAACCATCATTGCATTGGTGTCGGCGACGGCGACGGGAGTACAATACTACGATCTACCGTACACACACACATACACGCGCTCGCTCGTGTTCGTGATTATTTGTATCACTATGCGGAATCGCGAGGCCACGGTATGGGTGCCGCCGCCCGACACTGCATCGGGCCAGCAGTGGTAGTAGTCAGCTGTCAGTTTATCTTTTGGTTTTAAACGCGGCCCGCCCGTCTGCCAGCCAATCGAATGTTCCCACTCTTATTTTTTCGTCTACGTCGTTTTACTATACACTTATGTGTTATGTATATAATAATAATAATAATAATTATAATAACGTTCGTAACCGAAGTGTATCCGCCGAAAACTTCATATGAACGCTCAGACCACAGCTGACGAATGTGGTGACGGCGGCGTCGGTATTAGAGTGCACCTCTCCCGCAGTCGTGACGGTGCCATTGTTGCCAACATAAAAATAGAATCGACAACCGTGTTGGCTCGCGTTTCCCCATTTTTCACGTTGTTATTATTATTGTTTGTTGTTATTTTCGTTTACCATTTAAAAAAATATAAATTATAATACGTATAATATTATATACATATACAATAATAATAATAATGATATAAAGTTTCCGAAATTGGACAATATTGTTATTTTTTTCGTTGCAATTCGATCGTGGTCGGCTCTATGTAAGTAGTAAGTTGTGTATCGCGCGTGTCCTCGAAGCGAAGAGAGGGAGAATATTTTTATTACGTCGTAAATATTTCCACCCGCGTTTGGGTCACGGTAAACGTCGTCTCGGATACCTGCGGCGGTTCGTCGTCGTTACCGACTGGTTGGTTCAACGCACTCGTTGTCCTTCACGGCTGTGGTCTCTTATCCCCCGTGCGTTTTGTATACTCGTACGCGGGTCTATCTAGGAACTTAGTGTTTTTCTTCCTCCGTATTCTGCTCTCTGTCTCGGTGCATCATCAACCCAAACCCGTTCCTCATCGTGGCAATGCATAATAATAATAATTAAATATTGTGAGCGAAGTTGATATAGAACAGTATAATGAGGATGAAACCGAGCGCGTCATACCCGGTTTCGTTTTTCATTTTTTATAGTAGTAACACAGAATGGTAATAATAGTAATAATAATAATGACGAAAATAACAATTGGATGTTTGTTTTTAATGGTGAGACCGTGCCGTAAGAAAATATCGAGTCTAAAAATAGATGATAATCGTGAACGGTGGAGGTGGTGAAGACAAAAAAATAATGCATACGCCATATTTATCGTTATTGTATCAATATGATGTTTATAATAATAAAATAATGTGTTTCGACGTCTGAAACTGACCTACAGCATTCGGTGACGTGAATGTAGTGTGTGTGTGTGTGTCAATAGCCTTCGTAACCCGTTTTATAGTTTGATCATTTTGTTCGACAAAAAAAAAAAAAAAAGAACCGACGGCTTTTTTGAAAGCGGCGGCAACGCTGTTCCACCCCGTCAAGAGGGCGCATTATGGTGTGGGATGAAGTCGTTCACGCGGGGTACGGTTTAGCAGCATCATCGGCGACGGCTAGTAGTAGATGCTTCCCACACGTTATCGTCCGCCGACGTTATCGATTTAGATGCGGGAACTGACGTCAGCGATCGTACGCTTGCGCCCGTTATGTGACGTCAGACATCGGCCACCGTCGTCATAACCCCTCCGACTGATATATCGACCCTATATGCTGCCTGGCCATTTTCAAAACTATGTTTTCCCAAAAATTTTCGAAGCTCTCACCGATCAAACCCCAGATATTTCCGGTGCCCCGTCCGGTCGGTTACCGTGGTAACGCGTTCCGCGTTCGCGCACTCCACTAACTATTTTAATGAACGGTTAAAATTGTCGCGAACGCCTAACACCTCCAGCGTGAAGTAGTTTATACATATACTGTTTGTAGTAGTATTAATAGTAGTATTTGCAGTAGTAGTAGTAGTAATAGTAATAGTAGTAGTATTAGTAGTAGTAGTAGTAGTTGTAAGAGTAGTAGTAGTAGTTGTAAGAGTAGCAGTAGTAGTAATATTAGTAGTAGTAGTAGTAGTAGTAGTAGTAGTAGTAGTAGTAGTAATATTAGTAGTAGTAGTAGTAGTAATATTAGTAGTAGTAGTAGTAGTAGTATATTATAATAGTAATGCATACTACTGCCAATGACCAAGTCGACGGGGCTCGTTTTACGTGTTCCAAATTTCCAATAGATACACTGTTACGGCATTTTTTGTCTGTATCATTGTAGCGAAAATGAATAATAATAATTCTACTCCTTAAAGTTAATTTTAAATTTTAACTAATAAAATTAGTTTGAAAAATGAAATTATTATTGAAAATATATAAATATATACGATAATATACGCGTTGCACCGTGTGCGGGCCCTATTTTTAAATAATTCCGCGAACGTTCTTTTTGCACGCACGATAACGGGGCCTGGGAATTTATACGCACAAACGTATAGTAGTGGAGAATGCGTTCTAGGAACGCGTTTTTAAGCTGACTGGTTTAATTGCGTGTCACGGCTCACGGTATACGTATGTGTTTGTACAGTATTTTTTTTCCAATAATATTATGTACCTATACTCTGTAATTCTGTATTATATTTATGTACGTAATATATGTAATATGTATATAATAGTGTATGTACTCGGACACCGGACAGAGAGAAAGTTGCTGCGCGCGGGAATTGACCGACAGGAAATGACTCAGACGCGCGCGGTAGATTTTCATTCAACGCATTGCCGCATATGGATAACCAGGCCCTCGGGTCAACCGGCAACTTTATACACTCACGCATTCCATTTGAATTGTCGGCAGCGGCGGTTTGCACCACTGCGCCGGCGCATGCATAGGACATGTTTACAATCGTCGGCATCGTGTGTTATTATAATATTATAAATTATGAATTATCGCGATACCATTTTTCATACACATCAGTGTATTTGTATCTTGTATGATAACAAGTAGTCGGAACTATATAATATTATAATAGTAGAAATAATTATTGAGACTGAGACTGGGATTTTTTTTGTAATATCTCTAAATTGAGGTTTTAGAAACGTTTTTGGAATATCGTCGAAAGATTCTTTGAAATTTTAATTCTTAACGTCTTACAAGTTACGATTACAGTGTATTATTATTATTATTATTATTATTATTATTATTATTATTATTATTA